>VIIQ02000342.1:0-61471 GCA_007449985.2 Desmodesmus armatus
CATATGCAAACACATTGATCAAGATTTGGAGGGCACAGGGGTACGTGAACGCCGGCGTGGCGCCGTGTTCGCAAAATCCTTCTGTGACCGGCTTGATGGCTGCAGATGCCCGAAAAGGTGATGCTTGAAAATGATTCCCAGGTGTCTGGGCTGCAGATGCTTATTTCACCCTACTTTGCATGACGCAGCGAGCCGCTGCATGCCAGCCATGCAGCCAAAGTCCTCCCTTCACCCGCAACATCAAGTTGAATGCTGCAGGGAGACGCTTGCTAACACCAAGGCACCAGCTGGCGCAGGTTTTTACCCAACTGAATCGCCAACTCATGGTGTAATCGCCTGTAGTAGATTGCATTCAGGTAGGTGCCTTACATTCCCCTCTCACGGTCTGCATCGATGACAGCTTTACCCCACCTGCAGGTTGTTGAGCTGCTGTATGATGCCGCTGATGTGACTCCTTGAGGTGCAGGTACTGCGGCTGGTTGAAGCCACCACCGTACGGACAGACGAGTCAAGCTGGTCAACCTGCACACCCAGAACACACGCAAGTGTGGTTTGTGCTGTGCTGTGTTGTGCAATGGTGATGCAGCCAGTTTGGTCCACACCCTCCATGTTGCATGTACGTAATGGGACTGGATTGTTTTTGTGATCATCAAGGAGTGAGTGTGCGAGTGAGCGATGGAGTGAGCGATGGAGTGGTGCCTGTGTGTGCCTCACACCTCACCTGTTCCAGGGCCACATCCAGGTCTCCCCCCTGCTGTGCCACCAGGGCCATCATGCGCCCCATAGTCAGGGCGTCAACTGGCTCAGCAGAGGGGTCGTCCACATCATCAGCAGCACCAAACCTGCAGCAGGAACACATCACACATGGCGTAGGGAATAACAGCAACTGGCTCACCAGGGCACCATGCATAGGAATCCCAGCCACAGTTGGTGCCGGATACAGCCAACGCCTCTTGGCTGCAATCCAAGTGCTGGAGTCAGTTGGCGCTGGCGGCAAAGCAACCCATTTCACTACAAAGAGCAATAGTGATGCTGCACAAGGCAAGGGCTGCAGCCTGTGAAAGGGGCTCTTACCGCTGTCTGTGTGACTCTCGCTGGCGCATGCTGCTGAGCACCGAGGACGCCTCGCTCTCTGCTATGCTGGCCTGCCGGGTGCGCAGCCGCATGCTGGTCCTGCAGCCACACAGCAAACAGGCGCGAATGACCACAACACGCACCACCACTGTGCACACATCTGTAAACATGTTGTTGAATGGATTGTTGAACAATGCAGATTACGTGAGGGTCGTACTATGGCACAGTGCACACCTGAGTGTATATGAGGCCTGCAGCTGTGGCAACAGCAGTCAGCACACATGCCTGTCCACCCACAGATATACCCAGCTCAGCAAAGGGCAGGGACTACACTTCCAGGTCTCAGCACAGATGCGCTGCCGTCATGACGTCATCAGCGGGCAGCACCTACTTGTTGAGGAAGCTGTTGAAGTCAGTTGAACTCTCAGCCTGGCTCTGTGCACCGCTGACGTCTGTGCGGCCTGCCAAGCTGAACACATCTCCCTCATCCTCATCCTCCTCTGCAATGTGCACATAGCTGAGGGGCACCAGGCCCCTGCTGCCGTCATGCTTGACCACCTGGAGCCAACAGCACAACATGGCAGCAACACAGGGCCACAGGGCTCATGACCATGCTGATCAGCACACTTTGCATGACTGGACAGGTGGACACCTTTGTGAAGGCAGCTCAGCACATTTCACATGAAGCAGCACGCGCAAGCACGAGCTTCTCAAACACTATGTGCAAGACAGCTTCAACACCCGCACATGCGACGCACCAACCCTTGACAACTTCACAGAACCTGCCTGGTGTTTCAAGAACAAAACCCAAATCCCAAGTGTGCCAGCCAGATCCTGTGAACTCCAATATTGAGAGCTCAGGTCCCAATGGTCCTTGTGCAACCAGCCAGCACACAGCCTGCTGAGCTTACCTGGACCCACCCTCCGACTTCATACTCGATCTCCACTGTTTCCCCCTTGCTGACTGCTGCTTCATCCTCCTCCTCTGGGTGGAAGTCATACAGCACAAAGCCCCGCCGCAGCAGGACATCGCTGCCGTCGTCGCTGTAGCGCCGCTGCAAATACCACAAAACAAACCACATCGCCACCAGCAGTCAAGATGCCGTCAAAGCATGTGAGTGGCAGATAGGCCGTGTGACCATCGAGTGCAACTGCAACAGCCTTTTGCATGGGTGAATCTGTCTGTGGTGCAATGTACTGTAATTTACTGAACAGTACTGTACTGTACTGTACTGTCCTGGCTGTGGTGTAAAGGTGTGCTGGCTGCGCTGCGCCGAGTTTCTGAAGCTGGTGTGTCTCTTCTACTACTCATTGTACCCCTCAGGTCAGCCTGACTCATCAAGGGGGGGAGCTTTGCGGCCTGGCAGTGAAAGCATCACGTTGAAACAACCTCAACCCTGGATCATATGTCACCCTTACCCGTAGTTCATCGTCCCCAATCTGGCTGATGGAGTCTTCAGGGTACTCAGCTGAGGGGTCATAGTCGTAGCCCTGCAGCTTATCCAGGAGGGACTTGCCGGCATCACCAGCCCTGCGCACACACCAACAGGAGCAGCAGGAACAGGAGCGGCGCAGGAGTCTGTCGGGCTGACGATTCAACCGCATCCAATCACTGTGATGCTTGCAGCGAGACACGCCGACGTTTGAAGTCATGCAGGCATCATCTCTGCTTCAGGCCGTCACTGACAAACCCTGACCCTTTTCTGACACGCCTCCGCAAAAAAGCAGGGCCAAGGAGGTGTGCCATCCTGCATACACATCCTGCCAAGAAGCAGGGACAGGTTGAGTGCTGGTCTGGCACTCCACCTGGGGGTGTAAGCAGCCGGCCCTGCCAGTGTGCTCAAGCTGCCAACCCCTTATGAAACAGCCCAAAAGACACGACACGAACAATAAGAGTGAGCAGTCCAGCTTACCTGGGCGTCTCTTCACTGTAGCGCCGCTGCAGTTTGCTACTGTCCTCAGCTGCTGTGGCTGCAGTCTCAGGGTGTGTGCCAGCTGCTGCCCCTTCCCCTGCCTGTTCTGCTTTCTTTGCTGCTGCTGCCGCTGCCGCCTCCTCAGCCTCCTTTTTCTTCTTGGCTTTTTTCTCTTCGTCATCTGCACACATGATGTTGAAGGGTTGTCAAGGGGGAAGGTGCAATTGATTGGGATGACGGGATTGAGCAGCACAGGGGTCTGCTGGCAAGGCTTTGCACTTTTTCTACAACCTCCAGGTCCCCAGGGGTGCACTGCACCAACTGGGGCCAATACACAAAGGAAGCAATTGGAGCCAGATGGAGAGCCTTACTAACTGACAACACTTTACTAAACGCTTTGGGCACCACTACTCGTGATACTGAGTGCTGGTGCCCAAAGTGTTGAGTAGAGTGTTGTCAATTAGTCAAGGCCCTCCATCTGCCTCCAACTGCCGACTACATGTTCTGCCAGTGGCTGACTACTGGTGACTGTGAAAGACTGCCCTGAAGCTTAGCGTGCTTGCAGATATGTTGTGAGCGAGTAGGGGGTGAAGGCTGGAGTAGGGGGTGAAGGCTGCACAGTTGCAGTTTTGCCTGCTGAATGCTGCCTCCAGACAAGCGGTTCCTATCATGCAAAAGATATACACCATACTCAGCACCAGATGCATAACACCCTCCATGCAGACTCATGTCCTTGCAGAGAGCCGTGCCTGCATACCCTTGCATTACGGACAAATATGGTGAGGTACAGCACAGTCCAGCAACAGGCATCAGGGACAGGGGCCCAAGCCACCAGGAAGCCACAGGGCCCCCTACCTGCTCACCTGCTTTGTTTGTCACAAGGTCCCTTGCCGCAATGCCCAGAGGCCAGAAAACCTCCTTTGGCACGAAGCCCACCCTCTCCATGATGGCGGCTGTGAGGGCTGCATTGCGCTCCTCCAGGTTCCGCAGCAGCTTCTTGGGCCATGCACTGCGCTTGGGGCCGTACTTGGCCAGGAGCTGGTCAACCACCAGCTCGCCTGCAGGTCAGTGGGAGTGGTGAATGCAGTGACGGTAGTGAGGGGGTGGTGGTGCTAGGGGGGGGGGGCTATGTGCGAGGTGGACTCAGAGCTGAAGGGGTGCAGTGGCCGCGGCTAGCCAGTGACGGCATATGGGGGCAGCATTTTATCTTTGCAAGAGACTGCCACATATCTCGGAGGTGTTGTTCGCAGTGGGTGTTTGGGGAAGTGTTGGACCGACAGTTGGAAGCACAGCTCGGATGCATGACGGTAGCTATGTGTGGCAATGGAGCTGCAGCTGCATGCAGTGACAAGAAGAAGACCTGGGTGACGTGCAGCGTTGCGGGGTAGCAATCCCACTCACTAGCATACATGTGGTCCAGCACTTCCAAGGCAGGGCCCACCACAGCAGCAACACCCAGAGGGTCACCAGCAGCACTCTCGGCAGCAGCGGAGGCAGCAGCAACCTTGGCTGCGACTGCAGCCTTGCCTGCCACCGCAGCAGCAGCAGGCGCAATGTTGGCGCCGCCTCTGCTGCTGCTGCGGTTTCGATGCGCCACGCTGCCGCCGGCTGCTGCTGCCAGGATTTGGTAGCACTGAACCCTGAAGGGCTCCCCAGACCGGACTGCAATCTTGGCCAATGCCTGCAAGGGGGGCGGGGTGCAGGAGGGGGATCGTAACAGCTGAGTAAGGCAAGAGCATCAAAACAACTGTGCACTCCAGTCACCACATCATAGGCAACTCATGAGGCCCTCATGCAGTTGCAGCAGTTTGTCCGTCCGGTCAAAGCAATATTGGCTGCTGTGCTGCATGCTCCCCCCAGCAACTAGTCTGGCGGCCACATGAGTCATTCTGTCTCACAGCGATCACTAGCAACTGCCACGAAATGTGCTATGGCACCATCCGCCTGCTAACCCTGAGAGCGCCCACAGTAGGTTGGTGGATGCAACAATGGCTGCATTCACCAACCTACTGTAGGCGCACTCAGGGTTAGCAGACGGAGTACCATAGCACACAGGAAGGCGTGATGCGCAACTGCCCAGGGACATGTGAGTGTGCCATGAGTACCTTACAGACAGCAGTGGCAAGCTACCATCCTGCATGCACACACATGACACATGACATCCTAAGGTGTGTGGCCTCACCTGTGCAGCTGAAATCCTAACCTCCCAAAGGCCAGTCACCATGACCCGCTGCAGCCGTGCAATCAGCAAGGCCAGCACAGGGTTCATGCTGACAGCAGCTGCTGTCATCTGTGCCTGGCTGCAGCCGTCAGCTGCTGCTAGCTGCTGGACGAGCTCTGGGGTGAGTGGGCGCGGCGTCCAGGCATACTCGCCGGCACCAAAGTTTGCATTCTCACCCAGCCACCATGCGGCTGACCTGTAAGTAGACGGCAGCATAACAAGCGGCACCTTCTGTTAGCACACGATGAACGTTACATAAGAACGCTGGCCGACTATGGTAGTGGCAATGCTGTGGGCTTTGGCTGACCCCACGAGTTGGCCGTTGCAGACCCAGAGGTGAATGCGGTAGGCACACCCAAGCTAAGGCTGGGAGGGCCAAGGACCCCTGGCAGGAAACAAACCCTGTGACGAGGAAGCTAGGGGTCACCCCACCCCTCCACGCTGCACTTCGAGACATTCGCACGGTGATTCTTACAGACAGCAATTGAACGGAGAGCGCAAGCGGTATGCTGCAACCGACCTAAGCCAAGATCTGCAGAAAATTACAACCACTAGACGCCCCCCTGTACAAACCCCGCCTTGCAGGAAGCTGCCATCCCGTGCACCGACACAATTCATGAACTGTGCCATTGAAGCACATGAGTAACCTCATGCCAGCTAGCCACGCTTACCTTGAGAGTGCCACCATAGCGGCCTCCTCCCTGCTTGCGAGTGCCTTGACCTCTGGGGAGGCTGCCGAGGGAGGGGCAGCGATGGCAGGGGTGGGTGCACTCATCAGCGCCAAGGCTGACTGCAGCCCGGCCAGCTTGACAGCAGCATTGTTGGCCCTGAGGAGGGTGGATGGATGCATGGAGGGATGAGGTGCAGAACAAAAGGAATTGCAGCCCAAGTGAGCAAAGACCCCGAACCCAGTTGTGCACTGGGCCAGCTTTGAAGGAGCATACCATTGCGGCAGCCATTGCAAGGCACATGAAGGCTCGGCCGGTCAGCTGCCAGCCCAAAGGCCTAGATGGGATGGCGTGGATCAACATCAGCCATCTGACCAGCTTGCAGCAACATGCTGACAAATGCAGCGCACAGTATTCAGCTTCTGGCCTGCAACAACAGAGGGCTGGCGCCACACTGTGGAATCAGACAGGCTCTACCCAGACGTGGTGTGTCAGACCCCAGCCCCATCATTCACCTGAGGCACACGTCCCACATGCCGTGCAGCTGCTCCTGCCGCACCCTGCTTGGCGCCACAGCTGACACAGCAGCAGCGCAACCCAGCAGGTAGCTGGCAGCGGCAGGGGCAGACAGCAGCCGCCGTGCAATGCACAGCAGGAACGAGGCCAGCACGTCCTCCGGCCAAGGGTCTGCAAAGATGGCACGGACTGCGGGAGACACGGTGCCGCCACCTGCAGCACAACATGCGACAGTAAAGCGAGCGCTTGGTTGCAGCAGTCCAAGGGTTGCAGCAATCGAAGGGACTGCCATCACTCATGGGGGCGATATGCGAGAGCAGTGCAGTGCAGCACAGGAGTTGCAACTCCTGTCAACGTTGACAGCATTCTCAGAACAGGCTGTTCTGAAGTGTACTGTGCAGAACACGGGTTGACAGAACTTGCAGTACACGGGTTGACAGAACGCCCTATATTGTGCTGACTTCAAAGGCCTGAGAGGAGGCTATCTGCACTCGAGTGCCAATGACAGCCAGAGTGACATGACATGTTCAAACCCACCAGTGCTACACTCTGCAACCCCCTCATGCCACCACACCTGTGCTCATCCACTGCACCATCTCGTGTGGTGTCAGCAAGGGCGGCTTGTCCCGGGGTGCCGGCAGCTGTGTGAACCAGAGCAGGGCCTCCAGAGACTTCTCACGCATGTGAGCACTGTACACTGTGAAGGCAGCAGCGGCATGCAGCAGCTACGTCACCACCTACCACCTACCACCTGCTTGTTCACTGTACGGTACACACACACCACTTGACCCACCCATGGCCAGTCATGTCGCACTCTCAAGAAAACCACTGACTGCTGTGATAGAGCCTGGCATGCTGCATGGCTGACTGCAGTCCATGTGTGTAATCATCGCACTGCTGTACATCTGATATGAGTCAGCGCTACGTGGCGTGGTGCAGGTGGAAGTGCACGCGCAAACCGAATCTACCACCAAACCCAGACCAGTGTGCCTGCCAGTCTTGACTGCATTGCACAGCAGCATGGCTGTCATTACGTCCCAGTGCCTGCTTGCTCAGCGTCCACGCACACATGCGTGCACCTGCTGCTGCCAACAGCGAGTCACAACAACGACCATTGCAGCAGACGCAGCCTTGTCCCCACCTGCGTTGGATGCGATCATGACCATCCGGTCCTCCAACTGCTCCATCCACAGCTGCACCTCGTCGTCACCAAACAGCGCTGTACGGTCTGCTGGTGTGCGCGCAGCAGCAACGGCATGCGCACGCGCCTCGGCTAGTGCACCCACTGCCCTTGTTGCACTGCAGGGTGGCGACAGCAGGCATGACAGCAGGCGAAGCAAACACTCAGGCGATGACAGCAGGCATGGACGTCTAACCCACCCGGAGAGCTGGACAGCTGGCAAGCTGTAGATGGAAGGTGTTGGTTTTCCCGAGCTTCTGTTTCCATTCTATGGCATGCTCGGCTTTGGCACGCATTTACTGAAAAGTACCTTGGCATGCGAAGACTGAAGATCTGTTGATTAGCGGAGAGCTTCATGAGCCATCCTGCAGCATGTTGGTCCATGCGGATGCCCACATACCTGCAGATAGCTGCGTGGCTGGTCTGGTTGAGGCAGTTGAGCAGGCGCAAGGCCACAGCTGCAAACAGCGTCATGCTGCTCCCCCCCACGCTGCCAGTTGCAGGTGCTACCGAGGCTCCAGTCTGTCCTGCTGCTGCTGGATCAGTTGCAAAGGAGCTCAGGTGCCGAAGGCCAGGGGTCTGCTGCGCCGCCTGCTGCACCCTGCAACACACACAGCCACAATACCACCACCGCGTGTGCGCACATGTAAAAGATCAAAAGTACAGCAGTGAATGAATGCCCCACTGCTGCATCCCACAAACACAGCAAAGAGAGTGCCTACTCCACAAACATGCAACCCCGCCAGCCGTAACAGACGCCACCCAGCACATAGGGCACACACCTAGCTATGGTTGACTGCTTGCCCATCGCGCCAGCAGCAGGGCCAGCTGCTGCAGCAGGCTCCCTGTACTCGGGTGCCTCATCTCCTGCATGCGCAAGCAGCAGCTGCCACCCCATGCTGCACTTGAGCCGCACATCGGCTTCAACATGCTCATCTGGCAGGACAGGAGGCCGGCGGCTGGAGCCGCCACCATTGCTGCCATCCGCAGCAGCAATGGAGGTGGCTGTGGGGAAGCTTGCGCCTGCAAGGCCCTTGATGGCTTCTAGGGCCACGATGGTGGACTTGTCGCAGCAGGCGAGCAGCACTAGCATCTCCCAGAAGGGCCCACTGTTGCCTGCAAGCAGCATGCAATGAGGTATATTCAGCAGGATAAGGGAGCGATCTAGATCAAAATGGACCTGTCACCACAAGGAGCATGGTCTAGCTGCGGACAGGTGTCCCCTGCCTGACATGAAGGGGGTTGCGTGGCTGTTTTGCAGACAGAGAGGAAAAGTAGTGCACTTCAACAGCATAGTAAGCAAGAGCGATGAAGCCAAAGCACCAGCCACAAGTTCATTTGACTACTTGATGTGTCTACTCACCGACTCCTGAGTGCACCACAGCAGCACAGCCACGGGCCAGGTACAGACGTGCCCAAGCATCTGCAGATAGACAGGGAACCAGCAGAATGTTGCCTTCGGCATGCATAGCGTTACACGACAACTGATGACAGAATCCTGTTGGAGTGCTGCAGCACAACCTTGCTGGGTCCAAGTGCTCCTTGTGCATCAGGTCACCAGTAGAAAGCGATGAGGCACACTATGACTTTGGGGCAATTGAATTGGGCCATGCTGCTCAACTGTGGGTTTCAAACAACATTGGATGTCAAACTACGCAGGGCTGATGTGGGCCTGTACCTGTAAGGTTGAGGCTCTTCTCCTGGTACAGCTCCTTGGTGGGGCGCAGGGGGGCCGGCAGGCCTTGGTTGGCTGCTGCTGCTATGGCTGCTGCACGCTCCGCACCACCCAAGCTACCTGCACAACAGGGCCACAAACTCAGTGGAGACAGTTCGGCAAAGCCACGAATCCAAGGTTGCCAGTGCACTGTAGAGCAATGAGGCTTTGCAACGCTGGGTATACACCAGCACAGAAGGCACATGACAGGCACGCGCCGCACCCTTACAGGACGGTTGGTGGACAGTGCAACGCGCTGGATGACACAGTTGCAAGAGAGCCAGACGCTCAAAGGATTTGCGCAGTTGCTCTTACCTGTTGTGTGCCAGATCTCCAGGGAGTTTGACACCAGTTGGCCCATCTGCTCCACATACATGCCAGGCATATCGCGCGCAGCAAGGGCCGCCACAGCCAGGGCATGGCGTGCACACAGGGGGTCCGGACTGTTCACACCACCAAAGGCACGTGGGGCGATCTTGGATGAGAGCACCAGGCCTGCATAACGGGGGTGAGGCGGTGCAGCGGGGTTTGTCTTTGTCTGGCTATGCAGCCTGCAACTGGTCCAGGAGCTTCCTGGAGGGTGCCCCCGCATGTAGCTGACATATTTCGGGCTGAGCTCCGTATCGCCGCCGTATCGCTCCGTATCCCCCTCCGTTTTGAGCACGTATCAGGCCTGATATGTGCCAGCCCCAGCACCCCCCACTTCACCCCTACTCTGAGTTCATATGGTTCATATGGGGGACCACCCCTCGGGTGGTCCCCCATATACCCCCCCTGATATATGCCGTATCCACCTCGGGCTGCGCAAAACCCGAGATAACTACTACATATCTCCAACAATTAGGCTCCAGGAATGGCAGCTGGTCAATGTGTCAAGCACACAAGCCACGCCCTGCATCCACCAACATAGCTCTGCTGCCCTGTAAAATCGTGCACTGCAGCGGCATATGCCATAGGCAGTTACGCATGATTTGTGCAGCGGCAAAGCCCCACACCTGGCAGGCCCACGCGGGATGCTGCAAGGGCTGCCCTCTGTGCAGCAACACGCTCGAGTGTCTGGCGCCTGTCCAGCTCGCGGCTCTTCTTGTTGCTGCCAAACAGGGGCGCCTTGCGGCGACGGGCGGCCTGCAGGCGCAACAGCACACAAAACACTGTGCTGAGTGGCCTGTTCAATAGAAGATGAGATTGTTCACAATATCGAGGGCTGCCTACGCTGGCCATTCTGGAAGCATTGACTACCTAAAAATGCAAGCACATTGGAACACAAGCCCGGCTCAGGCAGGCTGACTGACTGCTGTTATGCCAGGCAAGCGCCACAGCTGTTGCTGTCCTTTATTGTCGGGGTGGCGTTGCAGACTCACGTCGCAGCGGTCCAGTGTGGTGGCAGCTACTGCCATGAGCTGGCTGACAAGCGTGAGGTCATCAGGGTCGCTGGACATGCTGCTGCGCGCCAGTGCCGCAAGCGCCCTGCACACCCCGCATGTGACCACACACGCATAAGAAGTAAGCAGCAGCACCAGTCAAAGCACCAGAAACATCACCGCCGCTCTGATTTCACACTCCCCCGACAAGGCCAGCTGCCGTTCAAACACACCAGCAGCAACACGCTGTACGATACAAACGCATGGCTCCCGTGTGATCTGGGGGTGCAGCCAACGCAAGTCCATCAGGCAGGCAGGCAAACCTGCAGTGGCATCCCAAATATGGGGGCGACAGGCATGGCTTGCAACTGCAACAGCAGGCATTTGGTGCACAGGGATTCCCACCTGAATGCTGCTGCGCGCTGGTAGTGTGCTGCTGACTCTGACTTGCAGTCCTGGTAGACAGTGCCCAGCGCCTCATAATCAAACACATCAGTCGCTGCCGGCGGCAGTGTTTGGCCTGGGCACAGGAACATGACAATAACACAATCAACACTACAGTGACCTGCCACACGAGTGGGATCAGCTGCATTTGTAAGAAGTACTGCAGTATACACGTGGCGCGGCCTGGTGATAGGGTGCTGGTGATGATGGCAGCCTGTTGGCAGCACGGTAGTCAAGGTGTGAGTTGATCATGCACACACGTGCGCCAGCACAGGTGAAGAGATGTGCCAGTGCCTGCACAGGGTAAAATCACTCCTGAATTGACCTTGAAATGCAGGACATTGACACCTTACGGCCAAGCAATTAGGATCCTGGCCCAGTGCAGGCACCCTTGCATCACCACACATACACGCACTGCTGGCACAGCACTGTTTTACAACCAAACACAGTGTGGCTGCAGCTGCTCACCCAGCAGGGTGGAGAACGGGACCACAGTGCCTGCTGCCCCCTCTCCAGCTGCAAGCTGTATCATGTAGTTGACAAGGCGCAACAGCTTCCGGTCTGCTGTCTTTGGTAGGTCCACCTTGGTGCGCACAGACACTAGGGCTGGCAGGATGGAGGGCGGCATGGCTCCGAACAGTGCCATCCTGTTGAGGGCCTTCATGAAGACGTCCTTTGCCTCCTTGATGTCGCTGCTGTTTTGAGCGGCAGCTGCAGAGGCAGCGGGCGGGCGGGCAAGCAGGCAGCCAGCTAGAGTGACAGTGCGACTTGAAACCAATGCATCTGTAATGCAGTCGCAACATCTGCATGTGACCAAGCAGTGTCCAACTGAAAGCACCCTGGGCAATAGTAGGGACAAATTAGGTATGCAGTGCAACAGTGACAGCTCTGGCGGGGGAGAGCAAATCCTCTGTTGCTGATCAGCGACGCTGGCTGATCTGACCAAGCAAGCTGACGCGCACCCAACGCCCTTGCGCAGTCAGAATAGTTGATGACCTCCCCCTTTGACAGCTTGGCCCGAACATAGCTGTTGAGGTTGTTGCTGGGCGGCTCATCACCCCTGGCAGGGGTTGGGGGGAGGGGACTGGGTGCCAGGGGCGGGACACCCCCTGGCTGGGACGGAGCCTGCGCCATGGCAGGAGCTCTCAGCAGTCCATCACTACTTTCGAGCTGCTGCCATACGTTTGCCTTTGTTCCAGCTGTCTACTCTGCTTTCTCAACTTCCCAGCTGGACAGATCACAGGAATCCAGGCTGTGATCTCAGAGTAAAGGGCGACAGCCTGCCTGGGGCACAGAATGAACACAATCGTCAACACGCTGAAAGATCAGTGCTACAAGCCTCCAGGGGGGTGTTTTTCGCAGGCAATGGATGTGTGACGGTTCACACTACTTATGAAATGAGGAGGGGACAGACAGGGCGCAAACCGACAACATCCAGCCCGGCGTTGGACGTATTCTGAGTATCTAAGCTCACCAACGTTGCACCGGCCTTGCAGCATCCAAACTGCAAACTTCTCACAACAACAGACAAACTTTCTCAACCAACGCGCTGACCCCTATCATACACAGATAACGCGTTGTCATGACGTAGCAGTGTTGAGCTGCAGCGCGGAAGCACCTTGCCGCTCACACGGACGACACCACCCCTGCCACCATCAACAGCAGTGCAAACCAGCATGGACTGGGGCAAGCTCCTGGAGCAGCTGCAGGGCCAGACAAAGACAAAACTGCAAGCTCTTGACAAACTGCAGGTGCTGCGCATGCATGGCTGTGCTGCAGCTTCCCAACAGCAAGCTGCCCCTGCGGTGCAGGAAAGAACAACCCGTGTCCTGCTGCTGCACGCAGAGCCATGTGCAAGCCACAGCGTTGGGCAGGGACCAGATCAGCTCGCTGCTTGACTACACGCCACAGCTGCTGAATGACAATAATTTCAAGGTGAGCCAGCGCAGCAGGGCAGTTGTTCAGTTGCTGCCCACCTTGCAGCAGCAAGGCACAACAGCAGCTTCACTCAGCTGTCATACATGCCATCAACGACGACATAACCCTGTAATTTCTGCAGGTGGCCCTCAAGCTGCTCATGTGCTGGCAGGGAGTTGTGGTGAACTCACAAGACCTAGTGAAGCCCTACATCCATGGCCTGTTGCCACCTGTGGTAAGTGTGCTGCCGCTGTCCAACCAATGGCAGGCGCATAGCTGTCAGCGTCACTGCACAGCTTCACCACGTGTGTGTTGCCCACAGATTGAGCGCCTGGGCGACAACAAGCAGGACGTGCGGCAAGCAGCCTGCGATTTGCTGCTGCAGCTTCTTCAGGTGGGTTGTGTGTGTGTGTGTGTGTGTGTGGGGGGGGGGGGGGGGGGCAGCCCTGAAAATCGTGCAGCTCAAGCCCCATGCAGAGCTTTATGGAACAGTGGTGTCAGGAATGCTGGGAGCAGCAGGTGTATGTGGCAAAAGGTGGCATACTGTTGTGGTGCTGCTGTGTCCAGGTCCTGCGTGCTGACATCATGATGGACAAGCTCAACCGCTTCTGGGGCCACAAGAACTGGAAAGTCCGCCATGGGCTGCTGCAGTTTGTGGCTGAGGCCGTGTGCGACGCAGGGGAAGCAGTGCTAGCCATCCCCAAGGACAACAGCAACTGGGTGCTGCACAAGGTCATACAGCTTGTGGGAGACCCCGAGAGGTGGGTTTGTTGCTCAAGTGAACCCCGACAGGTCAGTGGCACTGCCGCTGCGCACTCTGCCACAGCGCAGGTTCCTGCTAAGCACACCTCGACACGTCTGAGGGGCCACAGTTGCGGCAGTTGAAGAGTTCGTGGTCCATCACCGCCTGCTGGTTCAGACACCATGTTATCGCTGCCGTCAGCAGCATGGGCAAGTGGAGGAAACATAGCAATCAACCTGCCGTCTGCCCTTTCTGTGCGCTTCTTCCCTGCCTGCAGCGCTGTACGCGATGCTGCCATTGAGTGCCTTGAGGAGGTGTACAAGGTGTATGGGGAGCAGCTGATGGACGTGCTGAGCTCCCACCAGCTGCGCCCAGCACACCTCAACCTGATATACAACAGACTGGCACAGATGGGTGCTGAGGTGGAGCAGACTCCAGAGCAGTCATGTGAAGGTATGGAGGAGGCAGCAGCCGGCCCGCACTTTGTGGCGGCTGCATCAGCAGCCACTCGACAGCAGCACCACTATTTTTCTGGTTCATGTCCTGCGAGACCTTCTGCTTCATGCGCAGAAGTGACGGACACATTCAACCTGTGCGCGACTGTTGTCCTCCTGTTCTTGACACCTGTGGTCTTTGTTGCTGCCTGTGCTTCTGCAGCCACCTCTGCTCAGGACGACCAAGACACAGCCAGCAGCGCAGGCGCAGCAGCTGCAGCCGGCTACGGAGAGCACGTTGATGAGGTCACCAGCATGCCACCCCCAGCAGCTGTGTCCAGGCCCACAACACGCCAGAACAGCAGCGCCACCAGTGCAGCGGGCCAGCTGAGCAAGCAGGCATCCAGCATCAGGGCAGAAGGCAGTGCAGCAGTGCTGGCAGCCAGCAAGAGCGTCAGCATTGCAGCAGAAGCAACGGGCAAGATCAAGAGGGGTGGCTTTGGGGTGAGTTGCAGCATGTACCTTGGCGGCTTGCCACAGGATGGTGATTGCAGCACCTGGTGATAGCCATACAGCTTGCAGCAACCGGCACCAGCAGGTGCCTGACGTGGTCAACACCTGACTTTGACCTAAGCAAAGGCAGGTCGGCTGAACGCAGACATATTCAGGCTTGAGGCAATTAGGCACCTGCATGTGTTGGTAGCTACGACTGTTGCTGGCAGCGTGTTCATGTCTTGCAACTTGAGCCTCAGGCCCCCTGATGCCATCTTAGGCAAGGCTGTGCATGTTGTGCTGTGCCCGCAATATGCAGGATGGCGGTGGCGTGACCAACGACGGTGGCCTGCCCCCTGCACCCATTCTATCCGTGTCTGGGGAGAGGGAGTTGGTGGCTGAGCTGGAGCGCATTATTGATGCCCTCAACAAGGGGGCGGCTGTGGACTGGGAGAAGAGGTGAGGGCAGGCAGCGCAGTAAAGCAGCGGTGGGCTGCTGGCTGTGGGTTGTGCTGGTGGCGCCTTACTTGCTGTGAGGTGCTGCCACATCCTGCTGCAGGATGCTGTTTCCATGTTGAACAACGACTATTTTGGGTGGTGTGACATCAGTTGCCATTTCCTGTGCAGGGTTGCCGCCATGGTGCGTTTGGAGGGCCTGGTGAAGGGTGGTGCTGCTGGCGCCTATGAGGGCTGCTTCATGGAGCACCTGCGCATGCTGAAGGACCCTCTACTGGACCAGATGGTGGACAGGTGAGGGACGGCAGGCAGGCAGACACGTCAGAGACAGCACAGCGATTGCTGGAGACGTTGTCACTTGACGGCCTTGTGGGTGTTGCTGCAGCAAGCGAGACATTGCCTAATGCCTTACCCGTGGTTGTCCAAGCCTGATCTGGGGTCATATCTGCTTGCTTCCAGACTTGACATTGCATGGTCGTCCTGTATAAGGTTGATTGTGCTGTATCGTGCTGTGCTGCAGGCGCTCGGCCGTGGCGCGCCAGTGTGCTCACCTGTTTTCTGTGCTGGCAGCTGCCCTGGGCATGAAGTTTGAGCCGTACGCCATCACCTTCATGAGTGCAGTGTACAAGGGGCTGGTCATCACGGTGCAGGTGCGGCTCTCATTGACGTCGCCACCTGGTGCAAAGGCCTTTGATGTGGCAGCACGGGATGTGTTGTGCCTGTGGCCCCCTGGCAACATGATCCTTCTGTGTAGGCGCTTGTTATCAGTCGGCCACATCGTGCCCCGAGTGATATGCGTGGGGCTTGAGCCAACACAGGCGTGGCAGCCAGCAGAGCAGAGTGCATGACAAGGGCCGTGTGCGTAATGTGCCTGCAGGTTGTGTCTGAAGCGTCTGATGCGGCAGCAAAGGGCATCCTGTCGCACTGCCACGCACCCAGGCTGGTGCCCCAGGTGTGCGATATCATGACAAAGGACAAGAGTGCCAAGCTGCGCAAGCACTGCAGCGCCTTCCTGCTCCACGTGAGTGCAACACCGGGCTTATAGACAGGCTGCAGGGACTGGGCGTGGCTGCCTGCTGCAGCTGGAGTGCTGCAACAGCTGCATCAGGCCGCCTTGCCTGTCAAGTATCCTGAAGCGTGAACAACCCTTTTGCTACATCCTTTGCATGGAGGAGGCCACCCGAGACTGCTGGATCGCTGCAAGTGCTTGACCTGCGTACGTCAAAAGCAGTCCTAGTGTCAGCACACCTGCTCGTTCACAAGAGCCGCATGCTGTGGACTCTGCCCTGTGACGCAGTTCCTGGAAGGCTGGGAGCCGCATGAGTATGGGCACTACCTGGACCAGGTTGAGGCAGCGCTCACTGCAGCCGTGCAGGACGCCTTGGGCGAGACCCGTACAAACGGGCGCACAGCCTTTGCTGCATACGCGAGTGCGCTGCCTGACCGCGCATCTGCGCTGCTGAAGCGCTTTGACAGTGGGCTGCAGCAGAAACTGCACGAGGCCGTGGTGGCGTATGGCAAGGGCCATGCAGGTGAGCAGCTGGGGTCTGATAGCATTTACCAAACACACAGATGTCACTCTCGATGTAAACAGCACACAATTGAGGACATCAGCCTTGCTCACAACGGACAACCTCCAGTGCGAGCTTGTGGGCTGCTGGTCAACAGGGACTGAGCCTGCTTGAGCAATGGGGATGTTACATGGTATGGGCCTTGCTGAAAGCAGGGATTAACTAGTGCATGCATGTGCAGCATGCATGCACTAGTTCGCAGCATGCTCACACGCTGGCATCTCTGCTTGCTCTGATTGCTGATGCAGCGGCAGTCGTGGCACCCACAAAGCGTACCAGGCAGCCCCCACCCAGCAAGCCCTGGAAGAGTGGTGGCAACAACGGCGGCGCAGCAGAACCAGAAATTGTCATTGTCGCAGGGCCGCCCCCCTCAGGCAGCCAGTGTGCAAGCAGGCCTGCGAGCGGCAGGGTTGGCAGTAGCAATGGGGCACAGCGCAGTGCAGCGGCGCCCATGCCAGCTCCAGAGGGTAGCTTTGGTGCTGGCCTGGCAGTTGCAACAGCTTCCGCTGGGCCACCCCGGGCCAGCCGCAAGTCAGTTGCTGGCGTGCCAATGCGCGTGCCTGGTGGGGGCCTGCTTGGCCCCGAGGGCAGCAGTAGTGATATGAGTGGGGCAGCAATGGCAGCAGCTGCACCAGGTGGCAGGCGGCGGACGAGTATGATGCCACAGCGCGTGCCCTACACCGCCCATGAGGCACCTGCTCGCACCCCTGCCACAGCAGCGGCTGTGGCAGGCTACGGCCGTGCTGCTGTTGCTGGTCTGGGTTATGGTGGGCATGAATTGGCGTCTCACCAC
This sequence comes from Desmodesmus armatus, assembly GCA_007449985.2. Lineage (NCBI taxonomy): Eukaryota > Viridiplantae > Chlorophyta > Chlorophyceae > Sphaeropleales > Scenedesmaceae > Desmodesmus > Desmodesmus armatus. Next base: position 17,497 of record VIIQ02000342.1, read on the forward strand.
ATGGTGCCAGACTCCCCTGAGAGCTGTGCTCACTCTGACACCTCTGGCTTTGCAGACGGCACAGGTGCTACGCTGGACCACAGGGGTGTGTCTGCAAGGTGAGGCTCTGCTGTGGGCTGCCACAGCTTGGTCTGCTGCTGCTGATGCAGTCTTTTCACGATGCTGGTGTGGCGGCAATCAGCACTGTCACTTTGACTCCCACTGCCAAATCGTCAGCCCGGGAGATTGGCCGCATCACATGCTGTCCAGCGGGCTAGACATGCACATCATCCCAGCCTTGCTGCAGTCCTGTGGCCTTTCTTAGCATAGTCACCCCCCGCTCAATGCGGCTGCTGTTTGCTGTGCAGGCTGTTCCAGCCACACCCCAAGCAGCTGGCATCTAGGCAAGCCATGCCAGCCATGATGAGCTCTGGAGGTGACGACCTGCAGACACAGGTGCTGCTGAGGGACCAGCTGCAGGCGATGCCGCAGCAGCACCAGCTGCATGCAGCGCACTATGCGGCCCAGCAGCCCGGCGGCGAGCCTCACCCCGGGTACGTCCAGGACCGCAGCGGGTCAAGCCTGTCTGCAGCCATGTCAGCCTCTGGCGGTGTGGGGCTGCATGCACATGCCAGCAGCCTCATGCAGCAGCAGGCGCCACGGCCGGCGACGCTGTCCAAGGCTGTCGCTGGTGTCATGGCCACGCCCAAGGGCTGGCAGGAGCGGCTGGACAAACTGAACGCACTGTCAGACGCCCTCAACAGACAGGTGTGTCAAGACCGGCTCTGTTGCCTGGGCCGATGAGCCAGCTGACCTTGCGTGATGTATCTGATCGCAGCAGTGGGTGTGCAGGAGGCAGGCAGTGCGCTGCAACAAGCGGTGGAGGTCTTTTTTGCAACTGAGTCCTTCTACTGTGTTGCTGCGTCATGTGTGTGTGTGTGTGCTGCCAGCTCGAGGTGGACTCACGGCCTGAGGCCTTTACAGAGGTGGAGAAGGTAGTGCCCAAGCTGATGACTGCCATTGATGACGCACACTTCAAGGTGCGCGAGAGACACCCGGATTGTCATGGCTTGCTGTACATGCTCTGACTTCAACAAGAGCCCGCATGTGTCCGTATGGCGGGCCATCATGACTTTGGCCCCAGCGAGAAGCTCCTTGTGAGCCCCTGGAGAAACGCGGCTGCGGTTCAAAGCATGGGTGGCTGCGTGGTGTGCAGGTGTCACTGGCGGCCCTGAGCCTGCTGCGGACGTGCATCAACATCTGCCCAGGAGTGCTGGAGAGCAGTCTGGAGAAGCTGATGCCCCTGCTGTTCCTCAAGCTGTGCGCCGGCAAGCAGAACGTGCGAGCAGCCGCAGAGGGCGCGCTGCAAGGTGCGTTGCAGTGCCCTCCGAAACTCCGCTTGCTGGTCAGCCTGTCAGGACAGGCTGCTGCAATTGGTGTACTTTGCAAAGGGCGGTCAACCTCCTTTCTCAAACCTGTGGTGCTGTAGCCATCCCTGGTCTGGGTGCTGTGGTGTGGGCCTGAAATGCGCTGCAGATCTGCTTATGCATCAATCACTCCCCACATTCCTGTGATGCTGTCAGTGCTCAACAACCCAAGTCTGTTCCTCTGCTGCGTTGTGCCTGTGGTGTGCCTGGCCCCTGCAGTGTGTGCGTTGGAGATGGATGCAGACGTGCTGATGCCTGCACTGAACCGCTCTCTGGAGGCCATGAAGCAACCAGCAGCCCGTGTCAGCGTGATGGAGTTTGTGGTCCTGTTCATGGGGGTCGGCCGGGTGGCAGGGCTGCCCAGCAGCTCAACACACGTCAGGTGAGCACGAGGCTTTGTCCCGTCTTTGTGTCTTGGTTTCTGTTGTATCGACCATGGCTGCCTGATGTTGGCCGACAAGACTCAATGCAGCTGTTGGCTGTCTGTGCCAAAGTGCTGGGGGCATGCTGCTTGTAGGTTTACTTTGTAAGAAGCAGGCGGCTCAAGGAGGATTGAGACGTTGTGTGTGATGCGTGCAGGCATTGGGTGAGCAAGAACATCCCCCTACTGCTGGACAAGAACCCCAACGTGCGCCAGATGGCAGGCAAGGCGCTGGCCACCATATACAGCATGGACCCTCACACGGTGAGTGCACTGCGGCCGCGGGCTGATCAGCTGATATCTCAAAGGCTGATCAGCTGGTATCTCAAAGGCTGTCGTCAAAGCCCCATGTGGGCCCATTAGCTGCAAGGCGGTGAAGGCGGCACGCTGCCCCCTGTCGTCTCGTCGGCCTGCCTCGTACACCCCTTGCATAGGCACGGTTGCGCGGCCCGAGCAGTGCAACAGAGCTTATGCAAGGGGTGTACGAGGCAGGCCGACGAGACGACAGGGGGCAGCGGGCCGTTTTCACCGCCTTGGCTAAGGGACCCACGGGGGTATGATTAGCTCCAGCTGAGGGACTCCATCTGTCCGCACGGCATTGCCCTTCCCCCCCCCCCCCCCACACACACACAAGCAACACTGTAATATGTTGTCTGAGGATTGCTCCGTGGCCCTTGTCTGTGGTTTTCGCCCTATGATCTTAGTTTGGCACCTGAAAGGACGGTCAGGCGTGGCCCTGACCCAGTAATAGCAGTGGTAGCCATCAGTGAGCAAAGTAGTGTGAGGCTGCTGTCGCAAGCCCTCTTGGCAGCTGGACGGTGGCCCACACACCATTTGTCGTTGCTGCCACCCCACCTGGTCCCTGCCTGCAACAGGTGGCCGCTTGCGCGCAGCACGCAACCCCACAGGAGATGGCAGTGGTGCAGCGCAGCCTCGCAGATGCAGAGGCGCGGGCAGTGGCCGAGGAGGGGCCGCAGCAGCCGCAGAGGAAGCGGCAGCAGTCACGGCTGCGGAGCATGCAGCTGCGTGGGCCCACCATGCTGACGGACAGCAGGGTGCTTTCAGTGTGAGCAGCTCTGCAGACATGTCACAGGGCGGCTACTCCGCAGCAGGAGAGCAGCATCAGTATGCCGCCTATGGCGCTGAGCATGGCGCGGCATGCGGTCAGCAGAGTGCTGCGGAGGCGCAGGGCTGTTATGGGCAGCAGGTGCAGGGCTTGGCTGGGAACATGGCCGGCCTGAGCCTCAATGCAGCAGCCCTGCAGCAGCAACAGCAGCAGACCCTGCAGCTGCAGCAGCTAGACCAGCAGCACCAGTACCAGTACCAGCAGCAGCTTCTGGCACAGCAGCAGCAGCAGCAACAGGCAGGGCACACTCAGCAGATGCAGCTGCCACAGCAGCACCTGCAGCCTGCAAGGCAGCAGCTCAACCCGGCAAGCTACCAGCAGCAGCAGCCCCATGCTGATATGGCAAGCACTCTGGATGGCGCAGCTCCTGTGGAAGGCCCCAGGGATGTTCTGGGTCGCCCTGTGCCTGCAGCAGCCATCGCTGCCCCCGGCAAACCAGCTGCCACACCCATGTCCCCGGTACAAATGCAGCAGCCCCAGCAGAACTCTGCTGTGAGCTCCGCTGCAGGCGTGACCTCCCTGCAGCTGCAGCAGCCACTGCAGCCGCAGCAGCAGCAGACAGTGCTGCCCCCCAGCCCACAGGCTGCAGCTGCCTGTGCAGGGGCAGTGGCCGTGGCTGCTGCAGCAGCTGCTGCGGGGGGTGATGCAGGAAGCCAGGCCCGGCACCTGACGGTGCTGGTGCACAGGCTGCAGAGCAGGCCCGCAGAGGATGTGCTGGCGGAGCTGGCTGCATGTGCTGGGGTGCTGTGCAGCCAGGCATGGGAGGACAACTTCTCCAAGGTGTGCTGTAGTGCTGACCTAGTCACTGAGCCACCAGGTCCTGATGCAGTTGATGCAGCTTGGCACATGGAATAGCGGAAGGTAGCAGACAACGCACATGTACGTAAATGGGCAGGCAAGCCATGACGTCTCTCAGCCTGTTGTGCAGCACTTTGCACGCAACCCTCCTCAGGTGCTGAACGATAGCTACATGCACATAGTCAAGACTGTCGTACTGTCTGAGCCAGTGGCTGTGTGTTGCTGTGCGGCAATGCAGGTCCTGTTGGCAGGGCTGTCTGCTGCTCAGAACAGCAATGACGCCATCAGGGAGCTGGCCTTCCTGCTGGTGCTGGCCCTGGCCCAGCACCACAACGGCCTGTTTGAGCCTGTGCTTGATGTCGTGCTGCAGCCATTGCTGCAGGGATGCGGGGACGAGTCAAGAGAGGTGAGGGATCAAGGCACACAGCTACAGTGCCTGTCTGTCGGTCTGTTGGTTCAGCCCACAGCACAATCTATCAGCAGCTGTGTCAGTGTCTAGCAAGAGACTGTTGCATGAAGCTGCAGTTGCCGGCAATACTGCAGGGAAACAGACAGTACAAAAGCAGCGGCTAGGGCACCAGCAACTCTGTGCGGGATCCACACAAGGTGGTGTCACAGGAGGGCCGATCTGCAGTAGAACCAAACACCCACGCTGACAGAGGCCAGAGGACCAGAGCCAATCCGCCCCCCCCCCCCCCCCGACCTTGGCTACTGCTTGCCTGCTGCAGGTGCTGGTTGCTGCACAGCAGGCGCTGGAGGTGCTGATGGTCACCATGCCTCCCCTGCGCTGCGTGGACGTCCTGGCACACAAGCTGCCCAGCGAGACATCCACCAGCAGCGGGACTGCTGTGGATGGAGAGGTGCTGTGCGCCACCATTCGCTGCTTGCAGGTGTGCCGTGCCTTGGCTGTGCTTGCTGCTTGCAGTGCGTCGCATGAACCTCAGCCTTGCTTGACAGCATTGCCTACAGCTGGTACATCCCGATTGGAGTCAGATACCTGTCTGCCAACTTCCCGGCTTGCGTCTTGAATCAGATGTGCTGTGAGAGTCAACACAACCCCATCGTGGCCTGAGTGCTCAGGGATGATGATCCACAATTTGGTTTCTGGTTCAAGGAAGATATTTGTTGCCGCATGCGTCGAAACCACCCTGCCCTCTGCTCCTGCTCGTGTGCTGAATACTTCTGCAGCTGCTGGCCCCTAGGATGACCTCCAGTGAGCTCATGTCAGTTGGCCCCAACCAGCTGCTGCCAGGGCTGTTTGCCGCCTTCCACCACCCGAGGCCAGATGTGCGTAAGGCAGTGGTGTTCTGCCTTGTGGACATGTGGCACGCTGCAGGAGAGGGGTAGGTCGCTGCGCTGGCGGATGCGGCTGTCCAGCAATGGCTGCATGTGCCCTGATGCTTTGGTGTGCATGAGTGGTTGCCCTGATATAAAAGTCGCTGTAGTGGGCTGCAAGCTTCAAACATGTAATTTCAGTGATGCCAAAGCTTGAAATACCTCAGCACAAGAAGCGGCACTGCTGACATTTGCACTGCATGTGTCATTACTGCAGGCTGACACCCTACCTGGCATCCCTGTCAACCTCGCAGCTGAAGCTGCTGACCATTTACTACAACAGGGCTCAGGGCAAGCAGGCAGGGCAGCAGCCAGAGGTGCTGAGCCCAGCCATGCATTAAGGCGTGGCAGTGCTCTCCCTGGGATGCTTGTCTAGCTGCAGGCGTTGCTGTTGCTGATCAGTGGGGCAGACGTCACTTCAGACCGCAAAAGGCAGGCTGGTCAAACATGACTTGGTGCAGTGCTGAGGAGATGTGCCCTTGTGGTCGTCTGGTTGTGACCAGCTGAGTGGGGTCTGTGGTTGTGTGATCCTGGCTGTGTATGGTAGTGCACTATGTGTAGGAGACTAGAACACAGCTGGTAAGCTGAGTAGGGTTTGTGCTTTTGTGATCCTGGCTGTGTTGGTTAGTGCACCTTATGTATGGGGATTGGTCACAGGTGGTTATGCGTCGTCATGATTGGAGGTGTTGCGTGCAGGGAGATTATGGCATGAAACGAGGTGAATCTCTTCGTGTTGCAGTCGTCAACAGTCGCCGGTCGTCCGCGGCCGCGCGGTTGGTTGGTCGACGTTGCCTGGCGAACTCCGCCAAAAATTTGAGTTTGAAAGGAAAGGTCGAATGCGAGGAAGGCCATTCGGTTTCGCATCATGGTACAGAAGCGGCACGTTCAACCTGCGCAGTCCATGGTGGACAGACATGGCCAGACACAGCAAGTCAAGGGGGGCAGCAATGTAGTGTGCACTTATGACTGCTCAAAGCAGGCCAGGTTTGCTTGGGTTAGCTTTCTAGCTCGAGCACAGTCTTGATCAGTGGATTCCACGTTTCTGACCTACATCGCAGCTAAAATATCATCGCGACGCTTTCTTGTGTGATCGCAGCAGACGTCTGGAGGCCCGTATGCAGCCAGTAGCCATACATCAGCAGCGGCAGATAGGGAGTGCAGCTGTCTCTGCTGTAGGTTCACTGGTGTGATGCGGCAGCAACCCTTCCCACCCAACTCGAGGGCCTTGCGAAGGCCTTGCGGACACGGGTACAGTATGGCGCTGCGCGGTTATGTAACAGTCAGAAAGGCAAGCCAGGAAGAGGTAACGTGTTACATGTGCAAGGTAGTAGTCTGCCTAGGGTTTCACCGGAAACCCAAACCTCAAGCGCACACCTGAGCGAGGGCACTGGGCCACGGCAGTATACGACAAGGAATTGCTAGGGAACCTATCAAACAGAAGGGTGCACAGCCACAGCCTGCAACAACTTGCTACTATGGCGTGAAGTGCCTTGGGATCGCACCACCATCGACCACTGTATCACGGCATGCATGTGGACAAGTCATGCAACCCTGAGCGCATGCAACACCATGAGCAGCGTCCTGTATGATGCTGATGAGGTTGGCAACATGAACAACTCATGCAAACAGACAGCAGCCAAGACACTTCCACAGAACAGCTCGCAAAGACCTGAGCGAAGTTACAGCATACACTGTCAGCAAAGAATGCGTCTGCCGCCCACACCCGATAGCAAGGGACCACAGAGTATTGTGGCGCCAGGTGCTGAAACACCATTGGCACACACATACAGCTGATGCACCCAACCACAGCCAAGGGACATGGCCCTGATGGGCTTCAACTGACCCATACCACACACAACGCCTGGCCACTGCGTAACAACAACAGCTAGCGTAGTACCTAGTGGGCCACGCACGCACCACCGCTCACATCAACCAGTACCACGCAGCAGATCCTGTGCGCTTGCACTGTGGGGAGTTAACTCAAGACCCCTGCAGGCAGGTCGGTGTGTGGAAGGCAGGCCAGACGCCCATGCAGTTCTGCCAGCGCCCATGCGGAAGGCAGCCCAGCACTTCTGCCACCAACACGAGCATTGCATGGCAGTGGCCCCAAAGCCTGCATGGCAAAGACTGCTGCCTGACATCCAGAACACACACGCACAAAACACATGCAACAATAGAATGAAGTATGAAGTGGCAGCAGCCACACCCCGCGTCTCTCTGATAAGAGCCAGGTTCAAAATATTCGCTTGCAGGCCTCCTTGTGTCACAGGAACAGCGGCACACTGCATTGACAAGCAGCAGGCCCGTTCAAAGATACAAGCACGAGCCAAAGGCGATGGCAGTGCAGGTACATGCTTGACGCAACGGCAGGCACAGCATAGGCACGACAAGCCAACAGAAGTCACACCAATCACCCTCGGCTGGCCATTTTTTGACATACCATGCATTCTGCAACCACTCAGCTCCCCACCCACACCTCACTGTGGACAGCACCTTGAAGCAGACGTCTCAGATTGGATTGCCGCCCCTCAACCTCCTGCAGAAATGCGCCTGCCAAGCAGGGTCATTGCCGCACATCAACAGCACCTATCTGCTGACTGACCACCAACCGAACAAGTCCCTGGTTCAAAAGTGAGATAACCAGCCATCGATAGCCCTGGCTGACACCGGTTGCTATCAATCCAGAGGCACCCCAGCAGCATCTGCACACTCACACACACCCTTTTGCAACTGCTCGCAACACGCAAAGGTTGACACACAAAAACAACCTCTTCACCAGCACACAAGAGCACTCCGCTGGATGGTGATGCAACGTTCTTGTGTGGCATCCGTAACACAGACACAGTGCAGCCTGACAAAGGCATGTGACGCCTTCAGTCGTGCCATGGCATGCGCCCAGCACAACTCCTCTCCTCCAACTGGTGGCAGCCACCCTGAAACACCCAGTCCCACGAATAAGGCGACATATTGTGTTCCCATCCCGCACATCCCGCACATACATCACTGACAGCCCTCACCCCTCACAAACGCAGATGCATCACGCACAGTGGCCAGGCACTGCCGCAAGTCGACAGCAAAAGAAAGGTCTATGCATGCAGCCCTCAAAGACCATGACAGGCAGCACTATCTCAAAGACAACACAAAACCCACTGCATGCGGTGGATTGTGTAGCGGCATGCCAGCAGCGTCCCCGTGCAGCCCCGATGGAAAGTAACAAGAAAGAAAAAAGAAACATGGCACTCAAAAGCACTCCAGCCCCGACCCGAACCCCCACCCAGCAGCGTGACCTCAGAAACAGCCATGCGCCCAAACCCAGCTCCAAACCACACGCGCGTACATCGACGCAGTAGCTACAACATGCGCGTGTTGTAGCTCTTGCAGTGTGGGCAAGCGTGGTACACCCAGTGGTAGGGTGCCAGCCCCACCTTCCCGCAATCCTGGCACAGCACCGACTGCGTCTTATCTGCATAGTTGGCAGGCAGCGTGTGCCGCTCAGCAGCCAGCAGCGAGTCGAGCATCTGGAAGTACATGCTCATGTCTCCGATGCTCTTGCAGCAGATGGGGCAGGTGTAGGAGTAGCGAGCGTACTCGGCGAAGCAGCTGCTATGCAGGAAGTGGCCGCAGGGCAGCTCCTTGATGGGTGTGGCTGAGTCGAAGAGGTACTCGTGGCACACAGGGCAGTTGCCCTCCATAGCCCTCTCCCTGCACACAGCACACACACGCACACAGTAGAATCAGGGGTTAGGGTCTAAGGTTTAGGACCACTACCCACACCAACAGGAAGGTCAGGAGGCACAGACACTATTAAAAGAAGGCTCCAAGGCCAACACAACGGCCAACACACAGTTAACACGGCTGACCATGTTTGCATTGCAGTACCAAAAGTTCTGCCAGTAACAGCGACACAATGCACTCACTGCTCATACTCCCTGATAGGTATGACGATGCCGTCACTGAATGACTGTGGAAGACAATGACTAACCCCAACACAGTCACACCCTTCTGCCAGTCCAGCTCCCTGCCGATTTTGCCCCACACCCCCACAACCCCGCCCACCGCACCTGCAGGTGTGTGTTTCGAAGAGGCTGAGGCTCATGCAGGCGTTGCACTGCATGCAGTGGAAGAAGTCCACCCCCAGGCCCTGGCCCCGCCTGCACACGTTGCAGAAGGGGCAGTGGTAGATGGCACGCCCCGGCTCATCGTCCCACAGGTGGCAGATGTTGCAGTAGTAGGAGGCCAGCTTGGTGGAGCAGGAGGCACAAGAACCTGCAGGAAAAGAAAGTCAACACGCCAAACGCAACAGGAGAGAGAATGAACAAGGCGTAAGAAGGGGACAACTGAGCAAAGGATGCACCAAGGGTTTCGAGGGGCAGCAGTCAGCCTGCAGGAAACAGGGGGTAGAAGGGAAGGTCAACAAGGCATAAGGAGAGAGGACGGATCATTAGGCGTGATAAGAGAAGGGGACGCAGAACGGAAAATGTGCAATGGTTCACAGGCCCACAGTCAGCAGCGGCACACAACAGCACCAACTCACTGCCCGTGGAGCCTGGTACCGCGCCAGTTGTGGTTGCTGCAATACTAACTCCTCGGCCAGCCATGCCAGCGGAAGCATTGCTAACACAGCAAGACATCTAGCTGCTGTACAGACTGCCGACACAGGACTGCTGAACCCCTGCATCCAGTGACCACGCACACTGCCCTGCCCTTGCTTGACTGACTCCAAAAATCAGGCTCTGCCATGCTGCCTGTGTGTCCACCCACCCAGTGTCTCAGCACCCACCTGCCACCGGCTGCTGCACTCCACACAGCATGCACACCATCTCGCTCACAGTGTAGCGGTCCAGCCGGTGGTCACACACGTCATCATGGCACAACCTGGAAGTAATGACAGAACAGGGCCGAACAGGACAGGACCTCAGCAGCTGCCATGCTGTGGAATGGATGATTGGGTTGCATGTATACGGCAAATGCAAGCAGTCCTACTCAGGAACAACCCTGCATGATGTGAGCAAGGCCCCACACCACTGTCACAGTCTCTGAGGCACACTGGCAACACAACCTCACATGGCATTGACTTTGTGATACACTGTACTTGAGCCCTATTGATGACAGTAAGAAATCAAGTGTTGTTTCTGTCCGAATGCAGGTACTTCACAGCAATACATACCTGCAGGTGAAGACCTGCCCACAGCACGGGGCCACCAGCCGTGCAGCCCTCCTGTAGTGCTTGCACCCCAGGATGCCCGATGTACTGTCTGTGTAGGTCTGGTGACACACACCGCCAGCAGCAGCAACAGCAGCAGCAACACCACCACCTGCAGCGCCAGCTATAGCAGCAGCCACAACCACGGCCGTACCGCTGCCGCTGCTGCTGCCTGCCCCATGCTGCAGCTGCTGCTGCTGGTGGGCCACCCCGGCTGCTGCAGCGTGCTGATGCCCAGCTGCAGCATGAATGCCCAGCTGTGTGCCATGGTGGGCATGCCCGTGGTGGTGATGGTGACAGCAGCTGTGTGCTGCGGCTGCTGTATGCCCAGCAACAGCTGCACCACTGCTGCCAACAGCACCAGCAGCACCAGCAACAGCAGCTGACAAGCTGCCAGATCCCTCCCTGCTGCCTTCCGCTCGCATCCGCCGCTGCTGTGTAACGATGTACCGACTGACCATGATGTTCTGAATGAGGTAAGCCTTCCGCTGTGGCTCCAGGTTTGGATCATTACTGACTCGGCGGATGGCACCCTCTAGCTGCTTCTGGTTGATGTTGAAAATGTCCTCCCAACCTGGCACGTAGTTCGTGCTCTCCGCAACCGTACCAGACACCTCCGTCTGCTGCTGCTGCAGGAGCAGAGTCTCCTGCGCATGCTGGTGCTGATGTGAGGCAGCAGCAGACAGGCCCAGCACAGTTCCTGCATGAGGAGGGGCTGTACCCGCCGCTCCCGCCGCGGCAGCAGCGGCAGCATGTGCAGGACAGCTGCCATGACTTCCTGCAGTGCAGTCCTCGCCTGCCAGGTAGCCAGCGATCTCCGCCAGCTGTAGCTGAGTGTCAACCTGCGCCTGCTGCTGCTGCGATGTCTGCTGAAGGCCGTGTGCCGCTGCTGCCTGCAGCTGGCCTGCGGTAGGTGTCCAGGGCTGGGCAGTGCTGGCATCTGGGCCGCCGGAGTTGCCGCTGCCGCCCTGCACTGCGTCCAGCCACTGGTCAAACATGGTGTTTTTGGTTGCCTCCCGCAGGCTGTCCATCATGGCTTCCTTCTCATCTGCGCTGAATGAGTCAGTCACCCACGGCAGCATCGCCTGCACCACACACAGAGAGAAGATGCTATAGATAATCCCAGACTGAATTGTTCAGGTGCACACCATGAGCCTCAACTCACACTGTCTCTCGCTTGCACCGCTCAGGACACTCTGGTGCTGCCTGAACCATTGCATCCTGTTTGCAGACTGTAAGTATCAACACACATGCATATGGTCAGTTGGAGAGACTCGACGCAACAACTCATGCCACATTACCTGCAGCACCTCTGCTCCAGTGCGCCCGATGATGATGCCCACCAGGTGCTGCTGCTCCTGCATGCTGAAGTGCTCGCTGAACAGCGGCCACAGCTCAGCCTCCTCAGCCCTGCACAGAAACAGCATCAGCACAGCACCAGCACAGCACCAGCACAGCTCAGCCTGACATGCTGTTTTTGGCGTGCTGTTTTGGGTCCGGGCACTGGGCACCTCCTGGCATAGCGTGTGTTAGGTGTCCCTCATGGGTGAGGCTTTGCCTCCGTCCCCCGGCAGCCAGCTTTACTCGGCTGAGTTGTGTGTGGCCAGCCGGTAGGGCTTGCGCCTGGGAACCTTTCAAAAATAGACATATTCGCAATAATCAGGTGTTCGACATGGGGCAGTGTGTCCAACCATCCACCACATCACAGCCAGCAAAACATGCCTCTACAGGACAGCAAGCAAGTGGTGGACCAGCTGCAACGAGGCCCACCGCTGCCCACAAACACTATGGGCACACCAACACAGGTACAAAACAAACCACAGCTTGGCATCAAACCGTTAACTGTCTACCTCCAAACTATCCCACACCCCACCCACACACTGCGTCGCCATGCTCTCCATACACCCGCTGTTGCACCAGACCCACCTGACATGCGTCTCCAGGCTGGCGCGCACGGCTGCGCACATGCGCCTGAGCTGCAGGGCCAGGTCCCTTGCCTCAGTGACACTGGCGGCCACACGCATGCGCTGAAGCACTGCAGACAGGTTGTGGAACAGCTGCTCCTCCTGCACACACACACATACACACACATGCACACACACCTTAGTGTCTTACACATGCATGTCCGTCAAGTGATCTGCTTGTGCAACACACATTCACACGCATTTAAGTAAGTTACAGTACAGCTGAAGTGCCTGGCCCTTGCCTGCGTACTACACATGCATGCCCGATGCTGCCAGCACACCCAACATTACAACAGCAGCCGTTTCAGAGCCACCAAAACTGTGCAACAACAGTGCTGTACACCCTCACGCTCCCACATCCAAGCAGCCACACTCCTGCAGACCCTACCACTGAACTAATGGGATGCTAGTCAATGCTTCTAGCCCTCAGTGTCAATGTCAGCACACCTGCTCATGGTCGAGTGAGTAGGCCCTGGACACGTTATGCAGCGCCTCCTTGCTCTCCAGTGCAGGAAACACAATTTCGTCCTCGGCTTTGCTGTGGGCCCTGTAGATGCCCCACAGGAAGTGGAACCGACCATCCAGCTGCTGCAGGGCATGGGAGCTGTGTCCCAGCACGGCAGCGGCTGCAGGACAGCCCTGTGCCCGGAAAGCCGAGCCTGGCCCGCTGCTGCTGCTGCCGCCAATTGCCTGCTGCTGCTGCTGCTGCTGCTGCTCGTGCTGCTGTTCAGGGGCAGATGGTGCACCCTCTGGCAGCTGCGGCTGCTGCTGCGACTGCTGTTGTTGCTGCTGCTGCGGCTGCTGCTGCTGCTGCGGCTGTGTTTGGTCGTGCTGCTCACAAGCAGCCAGCACCACCACCTCCAAGGCTGCTGCATCAGACTCCAGCTGCTTCAACTCCCGTCGCAGCGCCTTGTGAAACTGGAAGATGTGATCGATCGGGCTCCAGCCAGTAGCATGCTGGCTCCCAGCACTGCACAGCCCTCCAGCAGCAGCAACAGCAGCTGCTGCATGCCCTGCTGACTGCTGCACCGGCCCAACCCCAGCCACAGCGGCCACAGCCACAGCCCCCAGCACAGCAGCATGGGCAAAACCGTCTCCTGATGCAACGCTGTGCATGGCTGCTGCTCCTGCACACCCAGGGTCCCGGAGAACAGCACCTGCTGCTGCATTTGCTGCTGCCTGCGCTGCTGTCGGTGTTGCATCCGTGCTGCTGATGTCGGGTGGGGACTCCTGACGCTCAAGCTTCTGCCGCTTGCGAGGAGACATCCCGCTGCCGCCGCCTTGGTTCAACAGCCGCAGCTCGCAAGTGTTGTTCCCAAACAGGCAAGGGTCATAGGAGCTCCAGGACGGAGAGCCCTGCCTGTGCAGACGCAGCTGACCTGTCAGCCCCACCTCCTGCTGCTGCGGCTGCTGCTGCGCGGACTGCGTCTCACCTGCCTGCTGCTCTGCTGCTGCGCCTGCAGCAGCGTTCAGCGTGACAGACGCATCACAGGAGGTGCACAGATCTTCGATCACTGCTGCCGACACTGCCTCCTCCCCTTCCGCAGGAATGGAACCACGCTTCCCTAGCTGCCCCTGCTGCTGCGGAGACTCCAGCGCCTGCTGCTCCTGCTGTGCATGCCCCTGCTGCTCCAATGCTGCCTCCCCGGCGCCTCCTGCAGCTGCTGCAGCAGCAGCCCCTGTCACCGCAACAACGGCGGGCAGTACCGGCCACCTGCCTCTCTGGGCCCAGCGCAGCAGCAGCTCCACCAGCTGCTGGTCAACTGCAGGGGCCCCAAGGCGCAGGTTAGTCATCATGCCCTCTGCATCCTCGTCGGACAGCTCGCTGAACAGCCATGGCAGCACACGCTCCAGCAGACGCAGAGGCATGGCCCTGCAACCAGATGATGCAACAGCAGAGACGGATATACTTAACACCATGCTTTGCCTGCTTACACTATGGCCTTTGTACATCAAGGCGGCCTAGACTTTCAATCCCAGGAGGCTGCAGCACACGACCAACTGCGGTACAGGGCGGTGTACACTGATAACCCAGCCACCAATAATACACTCTGCCTGATTGTGCACCATGTGCATTAGTACACAGCACACAGTCAGGCAGGATGTACTGTCGTGGCTGTATCATCAGTGGTCGCACGTTGACCCTCTGTACCTATCTACCCATCAAATACACCGAACTACTATCAGCAAGAAATCCCACTGCGTTCCCGTGGCCTCCTGACGGCCCCCAAGACCCCCTGACACAGCCCGCACCTGAGTGTATGCCACACGATCGCCCGCTGCTCCGCAGACCCCAGTGCTGCTGCCAGCAGCGGCAGCACCTCAGACTCCTCCCGCTGCATGTGTGTGCTGATGGCTGCGCTGACGCGGTTGGCTGTCTCAACCAACTGGCCCAGCATGCCCGACACGTCGCGAGTCCGCCCGCGCCGCACGTACGCCCGCACATCTGCCAGCAGACGGCCGAGGCTCTCAAACAAAGCAATCTACACAACAGGTGAAAAATGGCGGGAAAAGTAAGGGGCGTGCTGTTGGTAGTGCAGGTGCAGGTCTGCCAACGCAAGCCAGTCTGCTACCAGTTGAAGCCAGCACAGTGCGTCTACTGTTGAACCACATGGCTGCTCAACCTGTCACTGGGCCGCGAAAGTAGAGCACTACTACAGGGGGCCAGTGGCTACACCATAAATTAAGCAAGCTGCCTTCCAAACACACTTCAGGCTTCCTCACGAACTAGACACACCTCGCTGTTGTGCTCGTCCTTGCAGGTCGTGCATGCTGCCAGCACAGTGTCCAGCTGTGCCTGCTGTGGGCCGCTGCTGCCGCTGGTGATGCGCAGTACTTCAGGGAACATCACATCCTCCTCTGACTGTGTGTGGAACATGCACACGCTGCGCAGGAACCTGCAGGACACCAGCACACATGGATGTCAGCTACAACATACTCCTGTACAACAGTAGTGGCGCTGCCACATGCTGATGCAAGCATGCTGGTGTATGCTGACTTTTGCCCCAGGCATGTGTGTTTCATCACATGTGCCTGTTGATCCCGTTCACATAACTACACACATGCTGCGCCTGCAGCAGCTGCATGCACGGCTCCCACCAGTGCCATGCATGTAGGCACTGTACAGGCTTTGTTCTAACCATGCACAGATCAAGCTTCTGCACAGCTCTGCCCACTAACTGTCCCCAACAGGCGTCTGCCCTGTGCGCACACCTGTGCCGCTCCACAAGCCCCGCCAGCTGGTTTGGGCTGACCCCTGGCTGCTGCTGCAGTGCTGCTGCTTCAGAGGCAAACACCTCCATAGCGCCACGGATACTGAGGTGGAACAGGACAATGGTCTGCAGGCAACACCAGAGCAGCACAGCAGCAGCAGAGAGACAGCAGACCAGGAGTGAGCATATGAGAAGCCTGCCTGGCAAGCTATCAGGATAGCTGTGTGGGACTGTGCAGGGGAACACCATCGATCCTCAACCCTGAAGCTCAAACCCAGACCCCAACCCTGACAGACGTATCCCGGCAAACACTTCGTGGTGGTGTATGCAAGAGATGACTGAAGCCTCTGCTCACCCGCAAGGGAGGCCACTTTTGCTGCAGGTGAATGCCCGCCGCTGCTGCTGCATTTGTGGACTCCCCAGCACATGCTGCTGCCGCAGCAGCCTGCAGCCCCTGCGGCTTGCTTGCCCCGGCTGCAAATGGACAGATGACCATGCGCTCCTGCCCCAGCTTGCTGCTCGCCTGAGCCTGCGCTGCCACAGCTGCTGCATGTGCAGCAACAGCTGCATCAGCACCTGCTGACGCCACCATGCCAGACAAGCAGCTGCCGTCCGGACTGCTTCCTACTGCTGCTGCTGCTGCGCTGGGGACTGTGACCGAGACCGCAGCAGCGGCAGCAACTGCAACCCCGGCTGCTGTTGCGCCCCGGGGTGGGGCCGGATTGAGCCAGGTGACCAACAGCTGCAGCAGCAGCCGGTCAGGAATGACGTCACGCAGATGACTCATCAACTCCTGCAGCTCCTGCAAGGGCACCATGGGCTTGAGCCAGCTCAGCACACGCTCCACTGTGTCCAGGGGGATGCAGTACAGGAACTGTGCTACCAGCTCTGCCTGCTCGGCTGCACTGAAGTGCTGCAGCAGCAGCGGCAGCAGCTGGGCCTCCTCCTTGGCTAGGTGCTTGCGGAGGGTGATGTGGATCTCAGCCACCTTGCAGATCAGCTCCCTGCAGCAGCACACCATGCACACAACACGGAAGCAGAAGCTGGTGGAGCTTTTGCTGCTGCCGATGGAGAAGAGAGGATGATAATTTCGTCCAAACTTGTGCTGTTTGAATGCTGCACATGCGTGTGCTGCACATCCACTCTGTACCCTCAGCTGCTGCTTCGCCTTTTTCTGTGTCACCCTTACTTCACTGCTAAACAAGCAGCTGCCTCGCGCGCCTCCTGCTCAGGCAGCTGTGCTAGTCCTGGTAGTGTAGCTGCCTGCCGGGCATGCGGCTGCGGCTGCTGTGAGGTGGAGTTGCTAGACCCAGCTCCATCAAATTATCTAGCTTAGCTACCAGATGGCTGGCTGGCTGGTTTTGTCTGCTCGCACCTGATGGTTGCTGTGCGCTCTGCACCTGTCTGCCCCACTGCTGCACTGAGCAAGCTGCCCAAGTGCTCAAACAGGTACTCCTGCACAGCATGGACACAAGCACAAGCGATGAGTGCAGGCAAGGGTTTTGGTACATGTGTTGTTGCAACAATTGAGGCAGTGCTGACTGAAGTGTTGTTACTTGTTAATTAATTAATTAATTAATAAGTTAAAGCTGTCCACCCGAAGAGACACACAGGTGTCAGGCATGTCATGTGCTGAGCTCTGGTGTTCACGCAGCTGCTGTTGAGTCTGGGGAGCACTTACCTCATCCTGATGCTCCACGCTGTATGCAGATGTGACATTCTTCACCTTGGAGTCAAGGGCTGGGTACACAACCTGCCATGAGCGCACAACAGCAGCACAACAGCAGCGGCATGCGCAAGCATATGTCAGGATAAAGCTCCTCCATGGGCCCTAGATCCTACACATGCAGTTCAAGCAGCAAGATCACCATCCTACCTCGTCTTCCACACTGCTGTGATACTTGTAGACCTGCTCCAGGAAATGGTAGCGCTCCTTCAGGTGGCGCAGGCGCTGCTGTAGGTCCTGCTCATTGTCTGCCTCCAGGGCAAGCACCCAGTTCGACAGGTTGTCCAGCTCGGTCCTGATGGAGTTGTGCAGGTGCCCATACAGAAAGTGTATAGGATGCACAGCCCTTGATGCATCGCCATCACCAACCAGTGCTACCCCCCCTGGGTCGTTGGCTGCCCCTGAGGGCAGACTGTCCTTGACAGCGGGGCAACACACTGCTGCTGCCATAACACAACTAGCAGAAGGGCTGCTCCAGCCTCACGTATCGCATTTGCTGATTCTCGTTGGTGCACAACGTGACCGATTTCCCTCAACGGGAGGATATACAACGACAAACGTTGTCAAATGAGCTGACGCACGAGGAAAGCTTGCTTGGGGCAAGCCTGAGCCCGAGCCCAGGCTGGTCTTCGCCAAATAACAGTTCAGATACAAGCCTGGCGCATGTCCAGCAAGCAAGCGACGTGTGCTGTCGCATTGTGTGAATCTACAACACATATGCCCTCTGAGGCTGTTGTTGAGCACTATAGCCACACTCGCAGACCTCAGCTGGGAGGAAAGTCTTATCCAGCAGTAGCTGAAGGCTCAGGTCTCAGTGCTGCTAGCCCAAAGCTTTTGCAAATGAGTTGTATGTATATTGTAGCTTAGCGAGCAGTGCCACCAGCGAAGCACACCTGGGCACAGCTGCAGCAGCTCCTGGGGTGTAGGTCCCAGGGGGGGTCAAACTGGGGGTGGGGGTACCTGACAGCAGAAGCAGTAGGTATCTGCCTGGGGTGGCAATGGTGCCGTTGCACTTCTCGCGCCTGCAGCTGCACCCTGCTTGTACTTCCAGACCAAGGAGATAGCTGCGTCTAGGTGATCTTGATAAGGGAGGGAAGCAGCGACCAGCTTGCAACGATCAGCACAGTTCAAATGCGACCCCAGCAGTGCGTGCCCCAGGGGCGCCCCAGCATAGCAACAGCGACGAAACATATAGATGCGTTCCCTCTGGGACAAGCGCAGCTCCAGCAGATGCGCCAGTTTTGAAACAAAGCCTTGTCACACTCACACATGCGAGGTGGGGCGATGAGGTCTGGGCAGAAGCAGCAGCTGGCGCAGAGCGCTGTCACATAAGTACAGTAGTAACAAACAAATGCTTTGTGTGCAGTGTGTGCAGCAACCGTGAGACAGCACTTTGTGGATGAGACTTTGTGAGCGGCTGACTGCGGGTCAGACATCTGCCCGGAAAGTCAAACGTGGTCAAAGCAGTTACCAACTGGAAGGTGTCAGTGACACAAGCTTGCCTGCAACTGCCCCTGTCATTCTGCCTTTTCCTTGCCTCCAGACCCCATTGAGGTAGATCCTGTGGAAAAGCACAAAGAGCCCCACTACAAACCCATGTGGGTCAGGTGGCTGGCAGTTTGTGTTGTGGTAGCAGTCGGCGTGACAGCACACTCCTCGACTGAAAGATGGCAGGAAGCAACAGCCTCCTTCGAGACGCAGAAGAAGGAATGGGAGCAGACCTTTGAAAACCTGCCACACTGCGGTGACATTAGCCGTACCAGAAGGTTCATGCAGGACTGGTTTGACCATGTCAAGGCCGGCAACCACACCTGCGAAGATGCGCACAGGTCTGGGCGGCCGAGGGTGGTAGACCCTGATGTGGCAAAGCGGGCTGCTGCGCTTGTGAAGAAGGGGCGGTGGGTGGAAGTCAAGGTCAAGAAGGCTACCCATCACAGGCTGGTGTACTTCACATCGATTCAGGACGCAGTTGACCACACTCCTGAGCTGCAGAGTATCCTTGCCGACCACAACATCACTGTACCACAGCTCAGGGCAGCAATGCACGATGCCGACCCAGACCTGGTGCGCAGGCGCATTACCTTCAAGCGCGCACTCAGCAAGGAGGAAAAGGCTGAGAGGGTCACTAGGGCTAAGGGGCTGATTGAGAGGCTTGCAGTTGAGCCCTCCTTACTGCAAAATATGGTCTTTATTGATGAGACCAGCATTGTGCTTCAGGGTGGCAATCATGACTCTGTTGCTGTGTGGTGTGACAAGCATGAGGTGAACTTCAGCGATGTGTGCCCTATCCCTGTTGGACACAAGAGTGACCCCACAAAAGTTCACATCATCGCTGCCGTCAGCGCCCACCCCGCCTTCGAGTCCTCCCACGGCCTTGTGTACATGGAATTCACCACTGGAACTTCCCATATCAAACGGAAGCACAACAAGCGGATGGATGGCAGTACGCGTGTGGACGACTACAACTATCAGGTGGGTGGTGTTGCTGTGCTGTTACAAGGGTGTGACCACAGAGATACCTTCATCAGCAGTTGCATGACTCAGCCGCTGCTGCCCCGGCACGCCGGGGTTTAGCAGTGCAGCCACATACGGCCTCACGCTGCCTTGCCACTCAATCAAACAGCTAGCATAGCTGGGTGTCAGCACCACAGCAGCACCAGACCTGGCAGCAACCGCGCCAGCAAACAAGGCAGCCAGCACACAACCAGGGTTCTGCATGTCTGCTGCATGCACCCGCACCACCACCTCGTCAGCCCTCATGGCTGCTAGGTTCAGCCTCATATCATTGTGAGCTATGTCACCTTTTGAGTACTGGTGAATGCCAGTCCAATGGTGCCTGTCATCAACCAAAACCCAGATGCCAGCCCCATAGCAGTAGAAATCAACAGGCACCCCCCAAAAGGGTGGCACAACCTGGTGGCAGTACCCCGCATCCAGCCTAAACTTCCACAACAGCTGCATGAAGCTGACCTCACTGCTGCACACTCTGCTGCTTGCAGGTAACACCAGCTGTTCACGTGGGCGCACTGGGCAGAAGGGACAGCCTAGGTGTTCTGGTGACTTCAGGGTTTTAGCTGTGCACAGCCGATAATGCTGCCTGTCAGGGTCACAGCCGCTACACCTCCAGAACAGCTTGTGCAGTCCCTTGCTGTTGGTGATGTTGACAGGGGTACCACACTCCAGGGTCAGCACTGGCACATGCAGCTGATCAAGATCCAGTCCTCGGTTCAGGCTTGCTGTGCCTCCAGTGCCTCCACCTTGTACGCATCTAACCGCCCCTTCGGCATGCTGCCTTTGCCACTTCTTGCCTCTCCTGCAGAAGAAAGGCACAGCAATTGATGCAAAGAGCACCACGAGTGAGGAGTTTACAGACAATCTGTACAAGATTGTTCAAAAGTTTGAGCGCAAGACCAAGGAGTACAACCTGGCCAATGGCAAGGGTGACAAGGCCGATGCCCCGGTGCTGTGCTACGACAACAACAAAATTCAGAAGATTGCCGAAATCAGCACCCTCGAGTATGATGATGAGCCTGTTATTAAGCTGGACCCCATCAAGCAGAGGGTGCACATCCCTACTTACAGCCCTGACATCAACAGGCCCATTGAACACATCTTTGGGTTCACCAAGCCAAAGGTTCGTGCACACATCTATGAGCGCTATGAGCACTACACCTCCAGTGCAGCGGGTGCGCATGAGTTGCAGAGTGTTGTTAGGAAGGTGTTTGAGCAGGAGCTTGTTGCTGGTGCTGTCAAAAGGGATGTTGAGGGGCTGCCTTTGCTGTGGCATGTGATCAGCACACCCTGGGGTGAGGAGTACACCGATGATCAGGGTGACGTCCACCTTGGTAGTGAGGGTGACTGGCCCCCAGCACACTACAGGTGATGCCACTTGCTCTGCTGCACTGCCATGCTGGCCTGTTTGGTAGCCTGCTGGCTGTGCCTGTGCTCCACTTGGCCTGCTGCTGCTGTGGGTGCAGCCGCGCGCGCAGCGCTGCTGCCCGCGTTTGGCAGTCACTCGTACGGGTTATGTACTGGTCATGCTTGATGGGGCTGCATGCTGCTGGCCTTTTGTTCAGAGCCCACTGCTGCTGCTGCATGCATGGGTGGTTTTGTGTCTGGTGCTGTGGTGATGAATGTAATTGGGTGGCTGCTTGGTTGCTGGCAGCGCAGCCGTACTGCTTGAACAACTGCCTGTACAGCCCTTCAGCTGTGAGCATTCATGCATACACATGCTGGCACTGCAGGCATCAGACATTCGCTGAGAGTATACTTCTCACCGTGTGCTTCGCATCTGCAGCCTGGCAGCAAGCCTCAGTTGAGTTGCTGCTGCTGCCTGGCAGTTCTGTTGGGACAGTCAAATACTGCTGCCAAAACCTACATTGCAGCACAGGTACAGGCAAGGAACAGCAGTGCGCTCAATGTCGCAAGATAAATATAAAAACGTCACTGATCGTGCAGATAAGTGCAAGTGGCAGCAGTTCACTCCGTCCAATGTTGTGACCGTGGCAACAACTCAAATCCATACAGACCTGCATCGTTTGCCGCAGCCTTGCACACACAGATTTCCAGTACTCTATAGTGCTGAAAACAGCTGCTGGGCGTGCACGTTGCTGCAGCAAAGTTGAACTAGTTGACAAGCTGGCAACACCACTGCTGTGCATTTACGGTGAGTGCGTGCAGCGACCCAAAAAATGACTAGACTGATTACAGTCATATATCCGAGACGTTTCATGTGCTTCACGGCAGTAATCAAGTGCAACGTAAGCTGCACTGGCAGTGGGGCCATTTCCATCGTGCCATCTGTCAAGCCTCCGACGCGGAGCACAGCATAACTTCGGCGTGTTCAGGCTGTAAACACACTGATATAACCTCACCTGCGTAATGTGCCGCCTACGTCGCGCAGGGGCCAGCTACAGCAGCGGCAGCTTGTGTGCAAGGCTTGCACACCCTGCATGGAAGTAGACCCACCACAGCAAGAGCAAGCAGACGGTGAGAAAGCATGCCCCCCAGCAGCTGTATGAGTGCATGCAGGAATGGGCGGAAAGGGGCAAGTGCCCAAGAAGTGCATTATCACCTTCACTGCGGGTCAGACATCTGCCCGGAAAGTCAAACGTGGTCAAAGCAGTTACCAACTGGAAGGTGTCAGTGACACAAGCTTGCCTGCAACTGCCCCTGTCATTCTGCCTTTTCCTTGCCTCCAGACCCCATTGAGGTAGATCCTGTGGAAAAGCACAAAGAGCCCCACTACAAACCCATGTGGGTCAGGTGGCTGGCAGTTTGTGTTGTGGTAGCAGTCGGCGTGACAGCACACTCCTCGACTGAAAGATGGCAGGAAGCAACAGCCTCCTTCGAGACGCAGAAGAAGGAATGGGAGCAGACCTTTGAAAACCTGCCACACTGCGGTGACATTAGCCGTACCAGAAGGTTCATGCAGGACTGGTTTGACCATGTCAAGGCCGGCAACCACACCTGCGAAGATGCGCACAGGTCTGGGCGGCCGAGGGTGGTAGACCCTGATGTGGCAAAGCGGGCTGCTGCGCTTGTGAAGAAGGGGCGGTGGGTGGAAGTCAAGGTCAAGAAGGCTACCCATCACAGGCTGGTGTACTTCACATCGATTCAGGACGCAGTTGACCACACTCCTGAGCTGCAGAGTATCCTTGCCGACCACAACATCACTGTACCACAGCTCAGGGCAGCAATGCACGATGCCGACCCAGACCTGGTGCGCAGGCGCATTACCTTCAAGCGCGCACTCAGCAAGGAGGAAAAGGCTGAGAGGGTCACTAGGGCTAAGGGGCTGATTGAGAGGCTTGCAGTTGAGCCCTCCTTACTGCAAAATATGGTCTTTATTGATGAGACCAGCATTGTGCTTCAGGGTGGCAATCATGACTCTGTTGCTGTGTGGTGTGACAAGCATGAGGTGAACTTCAGCGATGTGTGCCCTATCCCTGTTGGACACAAGAGTGACCCCACAAAAGTTCACATCATCGCTGCCGTCAGCGCCCACCCCGCCTTCGAGTCCTCCCACGGCCTTGTGTACATGGAATTCACCACTGGAACTTCCCATATCAAACGGAAGCACAACAAGCGGATGGATGGCAGTACGCGTGTGGACGACTACAACTATCAGGTGGGTGGTGTTGCTGTGCTGTTACAAGGGTGTGACCACAGAGATACCTTCATCAGCAGTTGCATGACTCAGCCGCTGCTGCCCCGGCACGCCGGGGTTTAGCAGTGCAGCCACATACGGCCTCACGCTGCCTTGCCACTCAATCAAACAGCTAGCATAGCTGGGTGTCAGCACCACAGCAGCACCAGACCTGGCAGCAACCGCGCCAGCAAACAAGGCAGCCAGCACACAACCAGGGTTCTGCATGTCTGCTGCATGCACCCGCACCACCACCTCGTCAGCCCTCATGGCTGCTAGGTTCAGCCTCATATCATTGTGAGCTATGTCACCTTTTGAGTACTGGTGAATGCCAGTCCAATGGTGCCTGTCATCAACCAAAACCCAGATGCCAGCCCCATAGCAGTAGAAATCAACAGGCACCCCCCAAAAGGGTGGCACAACCTGGTGGCAGTACCCCGCATCCAGCCTAAACTTCCACAACAGCTGCATGAAGCTGACCTCACTGCTGCACACTCTGCTGCTTGCAGGTAACACCAGCTGTTCACGTGGGCGCACTGGGCAGAAGGGACAGCCTAGGTGTTCTGGTGACTTCAGGGTTTTAGCTGTGCACAGCCGATAATGCTGCCTGTCAGGGTCACAGCCGCTACACCTCCAGAACAGCTTGTGCAGTCCCTTGCTGTTGGTGATGTTGACAGGGGTACCACACTCCAGGGTCAGCACTGGCACATGCAGCTGATCAAGATCCAGTCCTCGGTTCAGGCTTGCTGTGCCTCCAGTGCCTCCACCTTGTACGCATCTAACCGCCCCTTCGGCATGCTGCCTTTGCCACTTCTTGCCTCTCCTGCAGAAGAAAGGCACAGCAATTGATGCAAAGAGCACCACGAGTGAGGAGTTTACAGACAATCTGTACAAGATTGTTCAAAAGTTTGAGCGCAAGACCAAGGAGTACAACCTGGCCAATGGCAAGGGTGACAAGGCCGATGCCCCGGTGCTGTGCTACGACAACAACAAAATTCAGAAGATTGCCGAAATCAGCACCCTCGAGTATGATGATGAGCCTGTTATTAAGCTGGACCCCATCAAGCAGAGGGTGCACATCCCTACTTACAGCCCTGACATCAACAGGCCCATTGAACACATCTTTGGGTTCACCAAGCCAAAGGTTCGTGCACACATCTATGAGCGCTATGAGCACTACACCTCCAGTGCAGCGGGTGCGCATGAGTTGCAGAGTGTTGTTAGGAAGGTGTTTGAGCAGGAGCTTGTTGCTGGTGCTGTCAAAAGGGATGTTGAGGGGCTGCCTTTGCTGTGGCATGTGATCAGCACACCCTGGGGTGAGGAGTACACCGATGATCAGGGTGACGTCCACCTTGGTAGTGAGGGTGACTGGCCCCCAGCACACTACAGGTGATGCCACTTGCTCTGCTGCACTGCCATGCTGGCCTGTTTGGTAGCCTGCTGGCTGTGCCTGTGCTCCACTTGGCCTGCTGCTGCTGTGGGTGCAGCCGCGCGCGCAGCGCTGCTGCCCGCGTTTGGCAGTCACTCGTACGGGTTATGTACTGGTCATGCTTGATGGGGCTGCATGCTGCTGGCCTTTTGTTCAGAGCCCACTGCTGCTGCTGCATGCATGGGTGGTTTTGTGTCTGGTGCTGTGGTGATGAATGTAATTGGGTGGCTGCTTGGTTGCTGGCAGCGCAGCCGTACTGCTTGAACAACTGCCTGTACAGCCCTTCAGCTGTGAGCATTCATGCATACACATGCTGGCACTGCAGGCATCAGACATTCGCTGAGAGTATACTTCTCACCGTGTGCTTCGCATCTGCAGCCTGGCAGCAAGCCTCAGTTGAGTTGCTGCTGCTGCCTGGCAGTTCTGTTGGGACAGTCAAATACTGCTGCCAAAACCTACATTGCAGCACAGGTACAGGCAAGGAACAGCAGTGCGCTCAATGTCGCAAGATAAATATAAAAACGTCACTGATCGTGCAGATAAGTGCAAGTGGCAGCAGTTCACTCCGTCCAATGTTGTGACCGTGGCAACAACTCAAATCCATACAGACCTGCATCGTTTGCCGCAGCCTTGCACACACAGATTTCCAGTACTCTATAGTGCTGAAAACAGCTGCTGGGCGTGCACGTTGCTGCAGCAAAGTTGAACTAGTTGACAAGCTGGCAACACCACTGCTGTGCATTTACGGTGAGTGCGTGCAGCGACCCAAAAAATGACTAGACTGATTACAGTCATATATCCGAGACGTTTCATGTGCTTCACGGCAGTAATCAAGTGCAACGTAAGCTGCACTGGCAGTGGGGCCATTTCCATCGTGCCATCTGTCAAGCCTCCGACGCGGAGCACAGCATAACTTCGGCGTGTTCAGGCTGTAAACACACTGATATAACCTCACCTGCGTAATGTGCCGCCTACGTCGCGCAGGGGCCAGCTACAGCAGCGGCAGCTTGTGTGCAAGGCTTGCACACCCTGCATGGAAGTAGACCCACCACAGCAAGAGCAAGCAGACGGTGAGAAAGCATGCCCCCCAGCAGCTGTATGAGTGCATGCAGGAATGGGCGGAAAGGGGCAAGTGCCCAAGAAGTGCATTATCACCTTCACTGCGGGTCAGACATCTGCCCGGAAAGTCAAACGTGGTCAAAGCAGTTACCAACTGGAAGGTGTCAGTGACACAAGCTTGCCTGCAACTGCCCCTGTCATTCTGCCTTTTCCTTGCCTCCAGACCCCATTGAGGTAGATCCTGTGGAAAAGCACAAAGAGCCCCACTACAAACCCATGTGGGTCAGGTGGCTGGCAGTTTGTGTTGTGGTAGCAGTCGGCGTGACAGCACACTCCTCGACTGAAAGATGGCAGGAAGCAACAGCCTCCTTCGAGACGCAGAAGAAGGAATGGGAGCAGACCTTTGAAAACCTGCCACACTGCGGTGACATTAGCCGTACCAGAAGGTTCATGCAGGACTGGTTTGACCATGTCAAGGCCGGCAACCACACCTGCGAAGATGCGCACAGGTCTGGGCGGCCGAGGGTGGTAGACCCTGATGTGGCAAAGCGGGCTGCTGCGCTTGTGAAGAAGGGGCGGTGGGTGGAAGTCAAGGTCAAGAAGGCTACCCATCACAGGCTGGTGTACTTCACATCGATTCAGGACGCAGTTGACCACACTCCTGAGCTGCAGAGTATCCTTGCCGACCACAACATCACTGTACCACAGCTCAGGGCAGCAATGCACGATGCCGACCCAGACCTGGTGCGCAGGCGCATTACCTTCAAGCGCGCACTCAGCAAGGAGGAAAAGGCTGAGAGGGTCACTAGGGCTAAGGGGCTGATTGAGAGGCTTGCAGTTGAGCCCTCCTTACTGCAAAATATGGTCTTTATTGATGAGACCAGCATTGTGCTTCAGGGTGGCAATCATGACTCTGTTGCTGTGTGGTGTGACAAGCATGAGGTGAACTTCAGCGATGTGTGCCCTATCCCTGTTGGACACAAGAGTGACCCCACAAAAGTTCACATCATCGCTGCCGTCAGCGCCCACCCCGCCTTCGAGTCCTCCCACGGCCTTGTGTACATGGAATTCACCACTGGAACTTCCCATATCAAACGGAAGCACAACAAGCGGATGGATGGCAGTACGCGTGTGGACGACTACAACTATCAGGTGGGTGGTGTTGCTGTGCTGTTACAAGGGTGTGACCACAGAGATACCTTCATCAGCAGTTGCATGACTCAGCCGCTGCTGCCCCGGCACGCCGGGGTTTAGCAGTGCAGCCACATACGGCCTCACGCTGCCTTGCCACTCAATCAAACAGCTAGCATAGCTGGGTGTCAGCACCACAGCAGCACCAGACCTGGCAGCAACCGCGCCAGCAAACAAGGCAGCCAGCACACAACCAGGGTTCTGCATGTCTGCTGCATGCACC
The DNA here is from genome assembly GCA_007449985.2 of Desmodesmus armatus. Taxonomy (NCBI): domain Eukaryota; kingdom Viridiplantae; phylum Chlorophyta; class Chlorophyceae; order Sphaeropleales; family Scenedesmaceae; genus Desmodesmus; species Desmodesmus armatus. Next base: position 44,738 of record VIIQ02000342.1, read on the forward strand.
CGCACCACCACCTCGTCAGCCCTCATGGCTGCTAGGTTCAGCCTCATATCATTGTGAGCTATGTCACCTTTTGAGTACTGGTGAATGCCAGTCCAATGGTGCCTGTCATCAACCAAAACCCAGATGCCAGCCCCATAGCAGTAGAAATCAACAGGCACCCCCCAAAAGGGTGGCACAACCTGGTGGCAGTACCCCGCATCCAGCCTAAACTTCCACAACAGCTGCATGAAGCTGACCTCACTGCTGCACACTCTGCTGCTTGCAGGTAACACCAGCTGTTCACGTGGGCGCACTGGGCAGAAGGGACAGCCTAGGTGTTCTGGTGACTTCAGGGTTTTAGCTGTGCACAGCCGATAATGCTGCCTGTCAGGGTCACAGCCGCTACACCTCCAGAACAGCTTGTGCAGTCCCTTGCTGTTGGTGATGTTGACAGGGGTACCACACTCCAGGGTCAGCACTGGCACATGCAGCTGATCAAGATCCAGTCCTCGGTTCAGGCTTGCTGTGCCTCCAGTGCCTCCACCTTGTACGCATCTAACCGCCCCTTCGGCATGCTGCCTTTGCCACTTCTTGCCTCTCCTGCAGAAGAAAGGCACAGCAATTGATGCAAAGAGCACCACGAGTGAGGAGTTTACAGACAATCTGTACAAGATTGTTCAAAAGTTTGAGCGCAAGACCAAGGAGTACAACCTGGCCAATGGCAAGGGTGACAAGGCCGATGCCCCGGTGCTGTGCTACGACAACAACAAAATTCAGAAGATTGCCGAAATCAGCACCCTCGAGTATGATGATGAGCCTGTTATTAAGCTGGACCCCATCAAGCAGAGGGTGCACATCCCTACTTACAGCCCTGACATCAACAGGCCCATTGAACACATCTTTGGGTTCACCAAGCCAAAGGTTCGTGCACACATCTATGAGCGCTATGAGCACTACACCTCCAGTGCAGCGGGTGCGCATGAGTTGCAGAGTGTTGTTAGGAAGGTGTTTGAGCAGGAGCTTGTTGCTGGTGCTGTCAAAAGGGATGTTGAGGGGCTGCCTTTGCTGTGGCATGTGATCAGCACACCCTGGGGTGAGGAGTACACCGATGATCAGGGTGACGTCCACCTTGGTAGTGAGGGTGACTGGCCCCCAGCACACTACAGGTGATGCCACTTGCTCTGCTGCACTGCCATGCTGGCCTGTTTGGTAGCCTGCTGGCTGTGCCTGTGCTCCACTTGGCCTGCTGCTGCTGTGGGTGCAGCCGCGCGCGCAGCGCTGCTGCCCGCGTTTGGCAGTCACTCGTACGGGTTATGTACTGGTCATGCTTGATGGGGCTGCATGCTGCTGGCCTTTTGTTCAGAGCCCACTGCTGCTGCTGCATGCATGGGTGGTTTTGTGTCTGGTGCTGTGGTGATGAATGTAATTGGGTGGCTGCTTGGTTGCTGGCAGCGCAGCCGTACTGCTTGAACAACTGCCTGTACAGCCCTTCAGCTGTGAGCATTCATGCATACACATGCTGGCACTGCAGGCATCAGACATTCGCTGAGAGTATACTTCTCACCGTGTGCTTCGCATCTGCAGCCTGGCAGCAAGCCTCAGTTGAGTTGCTGCTGCTGCCTGGCAGTTCTGTTGGGACAGTCAAATACTGCTGCCAAAACCTACATTGCAGCACAGGTACAGGCAAGGAACAGCAGTGCGCTCAATGTCGCAAGATAAATATAAAAACGTCACTGATCGTGCAGATAAGTGCAAGTGGCAGCAGTTCACTCCGTCCAATGTTGTGACCGTGGCAACAACTCAAATCCATACAGACCTGCATCGTTTGCCGCAGCCTTGCACACACAGATTTCCAGTACTCTATAGTGCTGAAAACAGCTGCTGGGCGTGCACGTTGCTGCAGCAAAGTTGAACTAGTTGACAAGCTGGCAACACCACTGCTGTGCATTTACGGTGAGTGCGTGCAGCGACCCAAAAAATGACTAGACTGATTACAGTCATATATCCGAGACGTTTCATGTGCTTCACGGCAGTAATCAAGTGCAACGTAAGCTGCACTGGCAGTGGGGCCATTTCCATCGTGCCATCTGTCAAGCCTCCGACGCGGAGCACAGCATAACTTCGGCGTGTTCAGGCTGTAAACACACTGATATAACCTCACCTGCGTAATGTGCCGCCTACGTCGCGCAGGGGCCAGCTACAGCAGCGGCAGCTTGTGTGCAAGGCTTGCACACCCTGCATGGAAGTAGACCCACCACAGCAAGAGCAAGCAGACGGTGAGAAAGCATGCCCCCCAGCAGCTGTATGAGTGCATGCAGGAATGGGCGGAAAGGGGCAAGTGCCCAAGAAGTGCATTATCACCTTCACTGCGGGTCAGACATCTGCCCGGAAAGTCAAACGTGGTCAAAGCAGTTACCAACTGGAAGGTGTCAGTGACACAAGCTTGCCTGCAACTGCCCCTGTCATTCTGCCTTTTCCTTGCCTCCAGACCCCATTGAGGTAGATCCTGTGGAAAAGCACAAAGAGCCCCACTACAAACCCATGTGGGTCAGGTGGCTGGCAGTTTGTGTTGTGGTAGCAGTCGGCGTGACAGCACACTCCTCGACTGAAAGATGGCAGGAAGCAACAGCCTCCTTCGAGACGCAGAAGAAGGAATGGGAGCAGACCTTTGAAAACCTGCCACACTGCGGTGACATTAGCCGTACCAGAAGGTTCATGCAGGACTGGTTTGACCATGTCAAGGCCGGCAACCACACCTGCGAAGATGCGCACAGGTCTGGGCGGCCGAGGGTGGTAGACCCTGATGTGGCAAAGCGGGCTGCTGCGCTTGTGAAGAAGGGGCGGTGGGTGGAAGTCAAGGTCAAGAAGGCTACCCATCACAGGCTGGTGTACTTCACATCGATTCAGGACGCAGTTGACCACACTCCTGAGCTGCAGAGTATCCTTGCCGACCACAACATCACTGTACCACAGCTCAGGGCAGCAATGCACGATGCCGACCCAGACCTGGTGCGCAGGCGCATTACCTTCAAGCGCGCACTCAGCAAGGAGGAAAAGGCTGAGAGGGTCACTAGGGCTAAGGGGCTGATTGAGAGGCTTGCAGTTGAGCCCTCCTTACTGCAAAATATGGTCTTTATTGATGAGACCAGCATTGTGCTTCAGGGTGGCAATCATGACTCTGTTGCTGTGTGGTGTGACAAGCATGAGGTGAACTTCAGCGATGTGTGCCCTATCCCTGTTGGACACAAGAGTGACCCCACAAAAGTTCACATCATCGCTGCCGTCAGCGCCCACCCCGCCTTCGAGTCCTCCCACGGCCTTGTGTACATGGAATTCACCACTGGAACTTCCCATATCAAACGGAAGCACAACAAGCGGATGGATGGCAGTACGCGTGTGGACGACTACAACTATCAGGTGGGTGGTGTTGCTGTGCTGTTACAAGGGTGTGACCACAGAGATACCTTCATCAGCAGTTGCATGACTCAGCCGCTGCTGCCCCGGCACGCCGGGGTTTAGCAGTGCAGCCACATACGGCCTCACGCTGCCTTGCCACTCAATCAAACAGCTAGCATAGCTGGGTGTCAGCACCACAGCAGCACCAGACCTGGCAGCAACCGCGCCAGCAAACAAGGCAGCCAGCACACAACCAGGGTTCTGCATGTCTGCTGCATGCACCCGCACCACCACCTCGTCAGCCCTCATGGCTGCTAGGTTCAGCCTCATATCATTGTGAGCTATGTCACCTTTTGAGTACTGGTGAATGCCAGTCCAATGGTGCCTGTCATCAACCAAAACCCAGATGCCAGCCCCATAGCAGTAGAAATCAACAGGCACCCCCCAAAAGGGTGGCACAACCTGGTGGCAGTACCCCGCATCCAGCCTAAACTTCCACAACAGCTGCATGAAGCTGACCTCACTGCTGCACACTCTGCTGCTTGCAGGTAACACCAGCTGTTCACGTGGGCGCACTGGGCAGAAGGGACAGCCTAGGTGTTCTGGTGACTTCAGGGTTTTAGCTGTGCACAGCCGATAATGCTGCCTGTCAGGGTCACAGCCGCTACACCTCCAGAACAGCTTGTGCAGTCCCTTGCTGTTGGTGATGTTGACAGGGGTACCACACTCCAGGGTCAGCACTGGCACATGCAGCTGATCAAGATCCAGTCCTCGGTTCAGGCTTGCTGTGCCTCCAGTGCCTCCACCTTGTACGCATCTAACCGCCCCTTCGGCATGCTGCCTTTGCCACTTCTTGCCTCTCCTGCAGAAGAAAGGCACAGCAATTGATGCAAAGAGCACCACGAGTGAGGAGTTTACAGACAATCTGTACAAGATTGTTCAAAAGTTTGAGCGCAAGACCAAGGAGTACAACCTGGCCAATGGCAAGGGTGACAAGGCCGATGCCCCGGTGCTGTGCTACGACAACAACAAAATTCAGAAGATTGCCGAAATCAGCACCCTCGAGTATGATGATGAGCCTGTTATTAAGCTGGACCCCATCAAGCAGAGGGTGCACATCCCTACTTACAGCCCTGACATCAACAGGCCCATTGAACACATCTTTGGGTTCACCAAGCCAAAGGTTCGTGCACACATCTATGAGCGCTATGAGCACTACACCTCCAGTGCAGCGGGTGCGCATGAGTTGCAGAGTGTTGTTAGGAAGGTGTTTGAGCAGGAGCTTGTTGCTGGTGCTGTCAAAAGGGATGTTGAGGGGCTGCCTTTGCTGTGGCATGTGATCAGCACACCCTGGGGTGAGGAGTACACCGATGATCAGGGTGACGTCCACCTTGGTAGTGAGGGTGACTGGCCCCCAGCACACTACAGGTGATGCCACTTGCTCTGCTGCACTGCCATGCTGGCCTGTTTGGTAGCCTGCTGGCTGTGCCTGTGCTCCACTTGGCCTGCTGCTGCTGTGGGTGCAGCCGCGCGCGCAGCGCTGCTGCCCGCGTTTGGCAGTCACTCGTACGGGTTATGTACTGGTCATGCTTGATGGGGCTGCATGCTGCTGGCCTTTTGTTCAGAGCCCACTGCTGCTGCTGCATGCATGGGTGGTTTTGTGTCTGGTGCTGTGGTGATGAATGTAATTGGGTGGCTGCTTGGTTGCTGGCAGCGCAGCCGTACTGCTTGAACAACTGCCTGTACAGCCCTTCAGCTGTGAGCATTCATGCATACACATGCTGGCACTGCAGGCATCAGACATTCGCTGAGAGTATACTTCTCACCGTGTGCTTCGCATCTGCAGCCTGGCAGCAAGCCTCAGTTGAGTTGCTGCTGCTGCCTGGCAGTTCTGTTGGGACAGTCAAATACTGCTGCCAAAACCTACATTGCAGCACAGGTACAGGCAAGGAACAGCAGTGCGCTCAATGTCGCAAGATAAATATAAAAACGTCACTGATCGTGCAGATAAGTGCAAGTGGCAGCAGTTCACTCCGTCCAATGTTGTGACCGTGGCAACAACTCAAATCCATACAGACCTGCATCGTTTGCCGCAGCCTTGCACACACAGATTTCCAGTACTCTATAGTGCTGAAAACAGCTGCTGGGCGTGCACGTTGCTGCAGCAAAGTTGAACTAGTTGACAAGCTGGCAACACCACTGCTGTGCATTTACGGTGAGTGCGTGCAGCGACCCAAAAAATGACTAGACTGATTACAGTCATATATCCGAGACGTTTCATGTGCTTCACGGCAGTAATCAAGTGCAACGTAAGCTGCACTGGCAGTGGGGCCATTTCCATCGTGCCATCTGTCAAGCCTCCGACGCGGAGCACAGCATAACTTCGGCGTGTTCAGGCTGTAAACACACTGATATAACCTCACCTGCGTAATGTGCCGCCTACGTCGCGCAGGGGCCAGCTACAGCAGCGGCAGCTTGTGTGCAAGGCTTGCACACCCTGCATGGAAGTAGACCCACCACAGCAAGAGCAAGCAGACGGTGAGAAAGCATGCCCCCCAGCAGCTGTATGAGTGCATGCAGGAATGGGCGGAAAGGGGCAAGTGCCCAAGAAGTGCATTATCACCTTCACTGCGGGTCAGACATCTGCCCGGAAAGTCAAACGTGGTCAAAGCAGTTACCAACTGGAAGGTGTCAGTGACACAAGCTTGCCTGCAACTGCCCCTGTCATTCTGCCTTTTCCTTGCCTCCAGACCCCATTGAGGTAGATCCTGTGGAAAAGCACAAAGAGCCCCACTACAAACCCATGTGGGTCAGGTGGCTGGCAGTTTGTGTTGTGGTAGCAGTCGGCGTGACAGCACACTCCTCGACTGAAAGATGGCAGGAAGCAACAGCCTCCTTCGAGACGCAGAAGAAGGAATGGGAGCAGACCTTTGAAAACCTGCCACACTGCGGTGACATTAGCCGTACCAGAAGGTTCATGCAGGACTGGTTTGACCATGTCAAGGCCGGCAACCACACCTGCGAAGATGCGCACAGGTCTGGGCGGCCGAGGGTGGTAGACCCTGATGTGGCAAAGCGGGCTGCTGCGCTTGTGAAGAAGGGGCGGTGGGTGGAAGTCAAGGTCAAGAAGGCTACCCATCACAGGCTGGTGTACTTCACATCGATTCAGGACGCAGTTGACCACACTCCTGAGCTGCAGAGTATCCTTGCCGACCACAACATCACTGTACCACAGCTCAGGGCAGCAATGCACGATGCCGACCCAGACCTGGTGCGCAGGCGCATTACCTTCAAGCGCGCACTCAGCAAGGAGGAAAAGGCTGAGAGGGTCACTAGGGCTAAGGGGCTGATTGAGAGGCTTGCAGTTGAGCCCTCCTTACTGCAAAATATGGTCTTTATTGATGAGACCAGCATTGTGCTTCAGGGTGGCAATCATGACTCTGTTGCTGTGTGGTGTGACAAGCATGAGGTGAACTTCAGCGATGTGTGCCCTATCCCTGTTGGACACAAGAGTGACCCCACAAAAGTTCACATCATCGCTGCCGTCAGCGCCCACCCCGCCTTCGAGTCCTCCCACGGCCTTGTGTACATGGAATTCACCACTGGAACTTCCCATATCAAACGGAAGCACAACAAGCGGATGGATGGCAGTACGCGTGTGGACGACTACAACTATCAGGTGGGTGGTGTTGCTGTGCTGTTACAAGGGTGTGACCACAGAGATACCTTCATCAGCAGTTGCATGACTCAGCCGCTGCTGCCCCGGCACGCCGGGGTTTAGCAGTGCAGCCACATACGGCCTCACGCTGCCTTGCCACTCAATCAAACAGCTAGCATAGCTGGGTGTCAGCACCACAGCAGCACCAGACCTGGCAGCAACCGCGCCAGCAAACAAGGCAGCCAGCACACAACCAGGGTTCTGCATGTCTGCTGCATGCACCCGCACCACCACCTCGTCAGCCCTCATGGCTGCTAGGTTCAGCCTCATATCATTGTGAGCTATGTCACCTTTTGAGTACTGGTGAATGCCAGTCCAATGGTGCCTGTCATCAACCAAAACCCAGATGCCAGCCCCATAGCAGTAGAAATCAACAGGCACCCCCCAAAAGGGTGGCACAACCTGGTGGCAGTACCCCGCATCCAGCCTAAACTTCCACAACAGCTGCATGAAGCTGACCTCACTGCTGCACACTCTGCTGCTTGCAGGTAACACCAGCTGTTCACGTGGGCGCACTGGGCAGAAGGGACAGCCTAGGTGTTCTGGTGACTTCAGGGTTTTAGCTGTGCACAGCCGATAATGCTGCCTGTCAGGGTCACAGCCGCTACACCTCCAGAACAGCTTGTGCAGTCCCTTGCTGTTGGTGATGTTGACAGGGGTACCACACTCCAGGGTCAGCACTGGCACATGCAGCTGATCAAGATCCAGTCCTCGGTTCAGGCTTGCTGTGCCTCCAGTGCCTCCACCTTGTACGCATCTAACCGCCCCTTCGGCATGCTGCCTTTGCCACTTCTTGCCTCTCCTGCAGAAGAAAGGCACAGCAATTGATGCAAAGAGCACCACGAGTGAGGAGTTTACAGACAATCTGTACAAGATTGTTCAAAAGTTTGAGCGCAAGACCAAGGAGTACAACCTGGCCAATGGCAAGGGTGACAAGGCCGATGCCCCGGTGCTGTGCTACGACAACAACAAAATTCAGAAGATTGCCGAAATCAGCACCCTCGAGTATGATGATGAGCCTGTTATTAAGCTGGACCCCATCAAGCAGAGGGTGCACATCCCTACTTACAGCCCTGACATCAACAGGCCCATTGAACACATCTTTGGGTTCACCAAGCCAAAGGTTCGTGCACACATCTATGAGCGCTATGAGCACTACACCTCCAGTGCAGCGGGTGCGCATGAGTTGCAGAGTGTTGTTAGGAAGGTGTTTGAGCAGGAGCTTGTTGCTGGTGCTGTCAAAAGGGATGTTGAGGGGCTGCCTTTGCTGTGGCATGTGATCAGCACACCCTGGGGTGAGGAGTACACCGATGATCAGGGTGACGTCCACCTTGGTAGTGAGGGTGACTGGCCCCCAGCACACTACAGGTGATGCCACTTGCTCTGCTGCACTGCCATGCTGGCCTGTTTGGTAGCCTGCTGGCTGTGCCTGTGCTCCACTTGGCCTGCTGCTGCTGTGGGTGCAGCCGCGCGCGCAGCGCTGCTGCCCGCGTTTGGCAGTCACTCGTACGGGTTATGTACTGGTCATGCTTGATGGGGCTGCATGCTGCTGGCCTTTTGTTCAGAGCCCACTGCTGCTGCTGCATGCATGGGTGGTTTTGTGTCTGGTGCTGTGGTGATGAATGTAATTGGGTGGCTGCTTGGTTGCTGGCAGCGCAGCCGTACTGCTTGAACAACTGCCTGTACAGCCCTTCAGCTGTGAGCATTCATGCATACACATGCTGGCACTGCAGGCATCAGACATTCGCTGAGAGTATACTTCTCACCGTGTGCTTCGCATCTGCAGCCTGGCAGCAAGCCTCAGTTGAGTTGCTGCTGCTGCCTGGCAGTTCTGTTGGGACAGTCAAATACTGCTGCCAAAACCTACATTGCAGCACAGGTACAGGCAAGGAACAGCAGTGCGCTCAATGTCGCAAGATAAATATAAAAACGTCACTGATCGTGCAGATAAGTGCAAGTGGCAGCAGTTCACTCCGTCCAATGTTGTGACCGTGGCAACAACTCAAATCCATACAGACCTGCATCGTTTGCCGCAGCCTTGCACACACAGATTTCCAGTACTCTATAGTGCTGAAAACAGCTGCTGGGCGTGCACGTTGCTGCAGCAAAGTTGAACTAGTTGACAAGCTGGCAACACCACTGCTGTGCATTTACGGTGAGTGCGTGCAGCGACCCAAAAAATGACTAGACTGATTACAGTCATATATCCGAGACGTTTCATGTGCTTCACGGCAGTAATCAAGTGCAACGTAAGCTGCACTGGCAGTGGGGCCATTTCCATCGTGCCATCTGTCAAGCCTCCGACGCGGAGCACAGCATAACTTCGGCGTGTTCAGGCTGTAAACACACTGATATAACCTCACCTGCGTAATGTGCCGCCTACGTCGCGCAGGGGCCAGCTACAGCAGCGGCAGCTTGTGTGCAAGGCTTGCACACCCTGCATGGAAGTAGACCCACCACAGCAAGAGCAAGCAGACGGTGAGAAAGCATGCCCCCCAGCAGCTGTATGAGTGCATGCAGGAATGGGCGGAAAGGGGCAAGTGCCCAAGAAGTGCATTATCACCTTCACTGCGGGTCAGACATCTGCCCGGAAAGTCAAACGTGGTCAAAGCAGTTACCAACTGGAAGGTGTCAGTGACACAAGCTTGCCTGCAACTGCCCCTGTCATTCTGCCTTTTCCTTGCCTCCAGACCCCATTGAGGTAGATCCTGTGGAAAAGCACAAAGAGCCCCACTACAAACCCATGTGGGTCAGGTGGCTGGCAGTTTGTGTTGTGGTAGCAGTCGGCGTGACAGCACACTCCTCGACTGAAAGATGGCAGGAAGCAACAGCCTCCTTCGAGACGCAGAAGAAGGAATGGGAGCAGACCTTTGAAAACCTGCCACACTGCGGTGACATTAGCCGTACCAGAAGGTTCATGCAGGACTGGTTTGACCATGTCAAGGCCGGCAACCACACCTGCGAAGATGCGCACAGGTCTGGGCGGCCGAGGGTGGTAGACCCTGATGTGGCAAAGCGGGCTGCTGCGCTTGTGAAGAAGGGGCGGTGGGTGGAAGTCAAGGTCAAGAAGGCTACCCATCACAGGCTGGTGTACTTCACATCGATTCAGGACGCAGTTGACCACACTCCTGAGCTGCAGAGTATCCTTGCCGACCACAACATCACTGTACCACAGCTCAGGGCAGCAATGCACGATGCCGACCCAGACCTGGTGCGCAGGCGCATTACCTTCAAGCGCGCACTCAGCAAGGAGGAAAAGGCTGAGAGGGTCACTAGGGCTAAGGGGCTGATTGAGAGGCTTGCAGTTGAGCCCTCCTTACTGCAAAATATGGTCTTTATTGATGAGACCAGCATTGTGCTTCAGGGTGGCAATCATGACTCTGTTGCTGTGTGGTGTGACAAGCATGAGGTGAACTTCAGCGATGTGTGCCCTATCCCTGTTGGACACAAGAGTGACCCCACAAAAGTTCACATCATCGCTGCCGTCAGCGCCCACCCCGCCTTCGAGTCCTCCCACGGCCTTGTGTACATGGAATTCACCACTGGAACTTCCCATATCAAACGGAAGCACAACAAGCGGATGGATGGCAGTACGCGTGTGGACGACTACAACTATCAGGTGGGTGGTGTTGCTGTGCTGTTACAAGGGTGTGACCACAGAGATACCTTCATCAGCAGTTGCATGACTCAGCCGCTGCTGCCCCGGCACGCCGGGGTTTAGCAGTGCAGCCACATACGGCCTCACGCTGCCTTGCCACTCAATCAAACAGCTAGCATAGCTGGGTGTCAGCACCACAGCAGCACCAGACCTGGCAGCAACCGCGCCAGCAAACAAGGCAGCCAGCACACAACCAGGGTTCTGCATGTCTGCTGCATGCACCCGCACCACCACCTCGTCAGCCCTCATGGCTGCTAGGTTCAGCCTCATATCATTGTGAGCTATGTCACCTTTTGAGTACTGGTGAATGCCAGTCCAATGGTGCCTGTCATCAACCAAAACCCAGATGCCAGCCCCATAGCAGTAGAAATCAACAGGCACCCCCCAAAAGGGTGGCACAACCTGGTGGCAGTACCCCGCATCCAGCCTAAACTTCCACAACAGCTGCATGAAGCTGACCTCACTGCTGCACACTCTGCTGCTTGCAGGTAACACCAGCTGTTCACGTGGGCGCACTGGGCAGAAGGGACAGCCTAGGTGTTCTGGTGACTTCAGGGTTTTAGCTGTGCACAGCCGATAATGCTGCCTGTCAGGGTCACAGCCGCTACACCTCCAGAACAGCTTGTGCAGTCCCTTGCTGTTGGTGATGTTGACAGGGGTACCACACTCCAGGGTCAGCACTGGCACATGCAGCTGATCAAGATCCAGTCCTCGGTTCAGGCTTGCTGTGCCTCCAGTGCCTCCACCTTGTACGCATCTAACCGCCCCTTCGGCATGCTGCCTTTGCCACTTCTTGCCTCTCCTGCAGAAGAAAGGCACAGCAATTGATGCAAAGAGCACCACGAGTGAGGAGTTTACAGACAATCTGTACAAGATTGTTCAAAAGTTTGAGCGCAAGACCAAGGAGTACAACCTGGCCAATGGCAAGGGTGACAAGGCCGATGCCCCGGTGCTGTGCTACGACAACAACAAAATTCAGAAGATTGCCGAAATCAGCACCCTCGAGTATGATGATGAGCCTGTTATTAAGCTGGACCCCATCAAGCAGAGGGTGCACATCCCTACTTACAGCCCTGACATCAACAGGCCCATTGAACACATCTTTGGGTTCACCAAGCCAAAGGTTCGTGCACACATCTATGAGCGCTATGAGCACTACACCTCCAGTGCAGCGGGTGCGCATGAGTTGCAGAGTGTTGTTAGGAAGGTGTTTGAGCAGGAGCTTGTTGCTGGTGCTGTCAAAAGGGATGTTGAGGGGCTGCCTTTGCTGTGGCATGTGATCAGCACACCCTGGGGTGAGGAGTACACCGATGATCAGGGTGACGTCCACCTTGGTAGTGAGGGTGACTGGCCCCCAGCACACTACAGGTGATGCCACTTGCTCTGCTGCACTGCCATGCTGGCCTGTTTGGTAGCCTGCTGGCTGTGCCTGTGCTCCACTTGGCCTGCTGCTGCTGTGGGTGCAGCCGCGCGCGCAGCGCTGCTGCCCGCGTTTGGCAGTCACTCGTACGGGTTATGTACTGGTCATGCTTGATGGGGCTGCATGCTGCTGGCCTTTTGTTCAGAGCCCACTGCTGCTGCTGCATGCATGGGTGGTTTTGTGTCTGGTGCTGTGGTGATGAATGTAATTGGGTGGCTGCTTGGTTGCTGGCAGCGCAGCCGTACTGCTTGAACAACTGCCTGTACAGCCCTTCAGCTGTGAGCATTCATGCATACACATGCTGGCACTGCAGGCATCAGACATTCGCTGAGAGTATACTTCTCACCGTGTGCTTCGCATCTGCAGCCTGGCAGCAAGCCTCAGTTGAGTTGCTGCTGCTGCCTGGCAGTTCTGTTGGGACAGTCAAATACTGCTGCCAAAACCTACATTGCAGCACAGGTACAGGCAAGGAACAGCAGTGCGCTCAATGTCGCAAGATAAATATAAAAACGTCACTGATCGTGCAGATAAGTGCAAGTGGCAGCAGTTCACTCCGTCCAATGTTGTGACCGTGGCAACAACTCAAATCCATACAGACCTGCATCGTTTGCCGCAGCCTTGCACACACAGATTTCCAGTACTCTATAGTGCTGAAAACAGCTGCTGGGCGTGCACGTTGCTGCAGCAAAGTTGAACTAGTTGACAAGCTGGCAACACCACTGCTGTGCATTTACGGTGAGTGCGTGCAGCGACCCAAAAAATGACTAGACTGATTACAGTCATATATCCGAGACGTTTCATGTGCTTCACGGCAGTAATCAAGTGCAACGTAAGCTGCACTGGCAGTGGGGCCATTTCCATCGTGCCATCTGTCAAGCCTCCGACGCGGAGCACAGCATAACTTCGGCGTGTTCAGGCTGTAAACACACTGATATAACCTCACCTGCGTAATGTGCCGCCTACGTCGCGCAGGGGCCAGCTACAGCAGCGGCAGCTTGTGTGCAAGGCTTGCACACCCTGCATGGAAGTAGACCCACCACAGCAAGAGCAAGCAGACGGTGAGAAAGCATGCCCCCCAGCAGCTGTATGAGTGCATGCAGGAATGGGCGGAAAGGGGCAAGTGCCCAAGAAGTGCATTATCACCTTCACTGCGGGTCAGACATCTGCCCGGAAAGTCAAACGTGGTCAAAGCAGTTACCAACTGGAAGGTGTCAGTGACACAAGCTTGCCTGCAACTGCCCCTGTCATTCTGCCTTTTCCTTGCCTCCAGACCCCATTGAGGTAGATCCTGTGGAAAAGCACAAAGAGCCCCACTACAAACCCATGTGGGTCAGGTGGCTGGCAGTTTGTGTTGTGGTAGCAGTCGGCGTGACAGCACACTCCTCGACTGAAAGATGGCAGGAAGCAACAGCCTCCTTCGAGACGCAGAAGAAGGAATGGGAGCAGACCTTTGAAAACCTGCCACACTGCGGTGACATTAGCCGTACCAGAAGGTTCATGCAGGACTGGTTTGACCATGTCAAGGCCGGCAACCACACCTGCGAAGATGCGCACAGGTCTGGGCGGCCGAGGGTGGTAGACCCTGATGTGGCAAAGCGGGCTGCTGCGCTTGTGAAGAAGGGGCGGTGGGTGGAAGTCAAGGTCAAGAAGGCTACCCATCACAGGCTGGTGTACTTCACATCGATTCAGGACGCAGTTGACCACACTCCTGAGCTGCAGAGTATCCTTGCCGACCACAACATCACTGTACCACAGCTCAGGGCAGCAATGCACGATGCCGACCCAGACCTGGTGCGCAGGCGCATTACCTTCAAGCGCGCACTCAGCAAGGAGGAAAAGGCTGAGAGGGTCACTAGGGCTAAGGGGCTGATTGAGAGGCTTGCAGTTGAGCCCTCCTTACTGCAAAATATGGTCTTTATTGATGAGACCAGCATTGTGCTTCAGGGTGGCAATCATGACTCTGTTGCTGTGTGGTGTGACAAGCATGAGGTGAACTTCAGCGATGTGTGCCCTATCCCTGTTGGACACAAGAGTGACCCCACAAAAGTTCACATCATCGCTGCCGTCAGCGCCCACCCCGCCTTCGAGTCCTCCCACGGCCTTGTGTACATGGAATTCACCACTGGAACTTCCCATATCAAACGGAAGCACAACAAGCGGATGGATGGCAGTACGCGTGTGGACGACTACAACTATCAGGTGGGTGGTGTTGCTGTGCTGTTACAAGGGTGTGACCACAGAGATACCTTCATCAGCAGTTGCATGACTCAGCCGCTGCTGCCCCGGCACGCCGGGGTTTAGCAGTGCAGCCACATACGGCCTCACGCTGCCTTGCCACTCAATCAAACAGCTAGCATAGCTGGGTGTCAGCACCACAGCAGCACCAGACCTGGCAGCAACCGCGCCAGCAAACAAGGCAGCCAGCACACAACCAGGGTTCTGCATGTCTGCTGCATGCACCCGCACCACCACCTCGTCAGCCCTCATGGCTGCTAGGTTCAGCCTCATATCATTGTGAGCTATGTCACCTTTTGAGTACTGGTGAATGCCAGTCCAATGGTGCCTGTCATCAACCAAAACCCAGATGCCAGCCCCATAGCAGTAGAAATCAACAGGCACCCCCAAAAGGGTGGCACAACCTGGTGGCAGTACCCCGCATCCAGCCTAAACTTCCACAACAGCTGCATGAAGCTGACCTCACTGCTGCACACTCTGCTGCTTGCAGGTAACACCAGCTGTTCACGTGGGCGCACTGGGCAGAAGGGACAGCCTAGGTGTTCTGGTGACTTCAGGGTTTTAGCTGTGCACAGCCGATAATGCTGCCTGTCAGGGTCACAGCCGCTACACCTCCAGAACAGCTTGTGCAGTCCCTTGCTGTTGGTGATGTTGACAGGGGTACCACACTCCAGGGTCAGCACTGGCACATGCAGCTGATCAAGATCCAGTCCTCGGTTCAGGCTTGCTGTGCCTCCAGTGCCTCCACCTTGTACGCATCTAACCGCCCCTTCGGCATGCTGCCTTTGCCACTTCTGCCTCTCCTGCAGAAGAAAGGCACAGCAATTGATGCAAAGAGCACCACGAGTGAGGAGTTTACAGACAATCTGTACAAGATTGTTCAAAAGTTTGAGCGCAAGACCAAGGAGTACAACCTGGCCAATGGCAAGGGTGACAAGGCCGATGCCCCGGTGCTGTGCTACGACAACAACAAAATTCAGAAGATTGCCGAAATCAGCACCCTCGAGTATGATGATGAGCCTGTTATTAAGCTGGACCCCATCAAGCAGAGGGTGCACATCCCTACTTACAGCCCTGACATCAACAGGCCCATTGAACACATCTTTGGGTTCACCAAGCCAAAGGTTCGTGCACACATCTATGAGCGCTATGAGCACTACACCTCCAGTGCAGCGGGTGCGCATGAGTTGCAGAGTGTTGTTAGGAAGGTGTTTGAGCAGGAGCTTGTTGCTGGTGCTGTCAAAAGGGATGTTGAGGGGCTGCCTTTGCTGTGGCATGTGATCAGCACACCCTGGGGTGAGGAGTACACGATGATCAGGGTGACGTCCACCTTGGTAGTGAGGGTGACTGGCCCCCAGCACACTACAGGTGATGCCACTTGCTCTGCTGCACTGCCATGCTGGCCTGTTTGGTAGCCTGCTGGCTGTGCCTGTGCTCCACTTGGCCTGCTGCTGCTGTGGGTGCAGCCGCGCGCGCAGCGCTGCTGCCCGCGTTTGGCAGTCACTCGTACGGGTTATGTACTGGTCATGCTTGATGGGGCTGCATGCTGCTGGCCTTTGTTCAGAGCCCACTGCTGCTGCTGCATGCATGGGTGGTTTGTGTCTGGTGCTGTGGTGATGAATGTAATGGGTGGCTGCTTGGTTGCTGGCAGCGCAGCCGTACTGCTTGAACAACTGCCTGTACAGCCCTTCAGCTGTGAGCATTCATGCATACCATGCTGGCACTGCAGGCATCAGACATTCGCTGAGAGTATACTTCTCACACCTGTCGCTTCTGCATCTGCAGCAAGCTCAGCCTCAGTTGCTGCTGCGGCTGCTGGGGCAGTTCTGTTGGGACAGTCAAATACTGCTGCCAAAACCTACATTGCAGCACAGGTACAGGCAAGGAACAGCAGTGCGCTCAATGTCGCAAGATAAATATAAAAACGTCACTGATCGTGCAGATAAGTGCAAGTGGCAGCAGTTCACTCCGTCCAATGTTGTGACCGTGGCAACAACTCAAATCCATACAGACCTGCATCGTTTGCCGCAGCCTTGCACACACAGATTTCCAGTACTCTATAGTGCTGAAAACAGCTGCTGGGCGTGCACGTTGCTGCAGCAAAGTTGAACTAGTTGACAAGCTGGCAACACCACTGCTGTGCATTTACGGTGAGTGCGTGCAGCGACCCAAAAAATGACTAGACTGATTACAGTCATATATCCGAGACGTTTCATGTGCTTCACGGCAGTAATCAAGTGCAAGTAAGCTGCACTGGCAGTGGGGCCATTTCCATCGTGCCATCTGTCAAGCCTCCGACGCGGAGCACAGCATAACTTCGGCGTGTTC
>VIIQ02000343.1:0-57500 GCA_007449985.2 Desmodesmus armatus
TTCATGTGCAGCAGTGGCTCCAATGCAAGTGCCCAACACCAAAGCAACCACACAGGGTAACATGTCACCCTGTATATGGCACATGCAGCACATATTGCTGCTGCCTCACCTAATACGCTCGCCAACAGGGGCCACCAATAGTCAGCCAGTCGATAGATGAGCCAGGGCTTCTCCTGAGCCTTCACAAGTCACCAGGCTTTCAACATAAGTAACCACCGTGTGCTGGGAAAAGCAGCAGAGATGTGTGCACCCCAGTAGGCAGGGCCTGCACAGCAAGTACCCCCCATACTAGGTACTACTGTAGTACAGAGACACGTCTGCGCGGCACACAGCAGCTTGATGTACAATGCGATCAACACCAAGGCAAGCCACACGAGACAAGGCACAACAGATACAGTACGAAACCTGGCAGCCACATTGTGAACCTTGCCACTTCACACTAAAGCTATTGGCGTGGCCCATGCAGTGCAGCACAGAATGCAGTGCGGCACAGACACCACGGCAAGCCATGCACTCCTAGCCGGCCTCACAGAAGCAGCCAGCGCAATGATGACCCTACCCAGCCCTTCCATGGTGACACCCCCACCTCACCCACCCACCCACCAATACAACACACAGTGTGTGCTGTGTCCCACAGATATCTCCCACTGCTGAACATTAAATGTCGTGTGCAGCAGCGCCCGATGCACCAGGCAGCCTCTTGCACAAGGTGATCAGCACCAAGCCAACCCACCAATCTACACATGCAGAGACGCGCATAGTGCACTGCATATCAGCAGGTTGAAGGCCGACCAGCATCCAGGCAAGCCAGAGCCCTTGACTCTACAGATGTAGTCCTAATTCCAAGCAGCCACACTACGCAAGCACTGACTGGTCCATGCAGTGCTGCACAAACACCAGGGGCCATACAAATCCACTCTTAGCAACTGCAGCAGCGAGTGCATGAACCTGCACAGCCTTCCTGAAAAGAACAACCCCAACCTCAAAAGTGTGTGTACGCTACGAGCAACCACATACACATGGCAATCAGCAGCACCATGGCAAGCCAATCAGAAGCCAATCACAAGCCATCAGAGACATGTGTGTGCAACATACTAGCAGCTTGATGTGACCACCAGTCGACTCCTAGGCAACCCTTGGAAACATGGCACACAAACATATGCAGTCCTGATACCTCGCTGCAAGACTATGCAACTTCACAATCACAATATGTTGTCGATGCAGTGCTGCACAGACACCAGGAGCCATATGGATCACTCTTAGCTGTCCTGACTCAGCAGCCAATGCAGTACCCTGCACAGCCCCCCAGAGCAACACCCCAATCTGCCTCAAACAAACTTTACCCCAACACAGCGGGCCCCCGTGATCATGTGTGCCCCACGGATCCCAAGCCAGTAGCGCAGCAGCAGCGCCCCGGGAGTGCACGGAAGATGTGTCCACATGCAGTCCTGCGTTCAGGGTAGCCTCGCTAGGAAAGCACTGAATTTTGCATGCAGTGCTGCACAGACACCAAGGGCCATATGGATCACTCCTAGCTCCGCAGCCAATGCAGTACCCTGCACAGTCCCACAAAGACACCCCATCTGCCTCAAACAAACCTTACCCCCAACAACAGCGGGCCCCAGTGATCCATGTGTGCCCCACCCACCCAATATTAAAGAGCAGCAGCAGTGACTAGAAGTGCCAGGCAAGGTGTGTACGCACCAAGCCTTCGTATACACCGACAACATGCTCAACCAAGCCACTCACTGCCTTGCAACCAAGCACAACACCAAGCCACACCGTGTGGACAGGCACAGAGCCAATCAGAAGCAAACATAGTTTGCCACATCATGGCACACATGCAGTGCTGCGCCTGCACAAGGGGCCACCTGCTGCGCTCCTTGCTGCAGCAGGCAATGCATGAATCCTGTGCAGCCTTGTACAACCCTGCACACATCGCGCATGCAACATCATCGCCACAATATGCTGCCAGGAGCCGCTGCAGGGCTCGCCATAGCAGTGAGTTGTACACCCTCTCCTGAGCCCAGCCCACCACCCTCCCCAGAGGCCAGCCCACCCTCTTCCCCAGGACTCAACCCGCACGTTCTCACTCCTGAGCACCACACCGCCACACCAGTACGCCAGCTGCACACACATATATCGCACCACATGAACCCTGAATTGGCGCATGTGCATGTGCACGTGTTGTGCCACCACCACATGTCTGGCCGTGAGGGCTGAGTCTGCAGGACCAGGAGGAGGCCAGATCGGGCCGCTGGTGTGCAGCACCAGCTCAGTCAAACGCTGCAGGCGAGCCATGCCGCATAACACGGAACCAGGCCCCTCAGAGGGCCCCCAAACAGCACAACAAGCCACCGCCAAACACCACACTGGCTGCTGCTAGCAGCACTGGTGGCACCAGCTGGCTCCAGTGATCTTGGCTGCGGCCTTCTCAGCCTGAGCAACAGTCTACCAAGCCCTTGGTTGTGAAGCCACCCCCCTTCACATTGCTGCACAGCCTATTACCAACCCCTTGGTGGAGGCCCTTAGTACACGTGACACAAACTGCACCAAGGGGGGCTTCACATACGAAGGGGGTGCCGGGCTAGTGAAACAATGACAGCCAGGCTTCTGCTTGTGCTGAGCAGAGAGTGACTGTGTGCTGGCACTACCAAGGCCCTACAAAGGCACCACAAAGGCACCACGCAGGTACTACCAAGGTACTACATAAGTACTGAAAAAGTTCTACAAAAGTAGTACTAACAAAGACAGTCCCCAGACACTGCGGTGCCAGGACACTTTTGACGCAGGGGTAGAGAGCAGTACGCCGCAACACGACAAGCTGAACCACACCAGGTCGTGGGCACACCCGCAGGGCAAAACGACACACCAGACACACAGCGCTGCGCACTGAAGCTGCTGCACTGTCGCAGGCAGCGACAAGCACAACCAACAGCCCCACATTCCCCAAGCGCCTTTGCAGAAGCACGCTATGCAGGCCAACTGACTGCTTGCAGCGCAGGGGGCCTGCACGCAATCACTGCTGCTGCTGCTGCTCCTGCAGCTGCGGCTGCTGCGGCTGTTGCTCCTGCTGCTCCTGCTGCGGCTGCTGCTCCTGGCAAAGCATCACATTCTGCAGCATTGCCTGCAGCGCCTGCATCTGCCCCTGCAGCCCAGTGATGTCCCTACTCTGCTGCCCAGCCATCAGCCGCTGTGTTGTCAGCTGCACCTGCTGCTGCGCCGCCAGCTGCTGCTGCTGCTGCGCAGCAGCCGCCCGCTGCGCCTCCAACTCCCCCTGCAGCGCAGCGATCTCCGCGCTGTGCTGTGCTATGACCTGCTGCTGCTGCTGCTGCGAAGCCTGCTGCTGCGCTGCTAGCTGGTCCCTCAGGCCCCTGATCCTCGCCGCCTGCTGTGTCGCGAGCTGCTGCGCTACTGTCAGCGTCTGCTGGTGAGTCGCCTGCCGAGCATTCAGCCGAGTGATCTGCTCAGCCTGTTGTGCCGTGAGCCGCCGCTGCGCTCCCAGCTCGGCCTGAAGGACCGCAAACTGAACCCTGTGCTGAAGGATCTGCTGGCGCTGAGCGGCAAGGCGCTGGTGGTGTGCTGAGAGCTGCTGCTGCTGGTCCAAGGTTAACCCCTGTGCACAGCTACTGCATCGCCAGGGCCTGCTAGCTGCTGCTCGAGCTGCATGAGGGCGTGGGGGTCACAGCCTGAGCAGCGCAGCAGCAGCCGCACCCACACCGGGAGGCCGCAGTCGCCCTGCGGCCAACACAGCGGCAAATACAGCAGTGAATACAGCGCATGGGAAAACACTGTCAGTGAGCCAGCGAGATATAGTGTTGGATATGCTTGCAGCTGTACCAGACCGAGAACTCACTCTTAGTGCAGCCTCACATGTACTCTCGCTGCTGACGGCACACAAGACAGTAGCACACATAGCAAAACCGGCAGGTGTGCAAGGCTAACATGCTCAGACCGCCTCTGATGGTCGCTTCCTACCAGACACGCTGTCAAACGTGAACCACAGCACAACATGCCGTGCTGTGCTGTGCTAAAACAGGTTCAACAACAAAGCTTGCGCCAGCAGCAGGGTGTGCGGGGAGAAAGAGGCCTACTCTTACCTGTGAAGTGAATGCGAAGCGCGTGTCCTCGACCGACGTCGGGTCCGGGTCAGCAGGGGCCATAGCAGCAGCAGCAGCCTCCCACTCGCAGGACAGGGAGGTCAGGCCTGTAAGGCTGGTGAGCGGCATCAGGGAGGCCACTGTCAGGTTGGGGCTTGTGACTTCAAAGGCCAGCTCCTGCAAGAAAACACACAAACAATGTTACACATGTAGCTATGAAGCTCAAGAATTCATGCCACACACTCACTGATATCACGGAGATGGCACAACAAACCAGAGGGAACCACAACAAACAGAACTAAAACAGAGAGCTGCTGACGCTTTGGAGAGCTACCTGCAGCTGTGTGACGGCGGCCAGGCCCTTCAGGGTCTCCTCGTACGCTGGCAGCTCCCCAGGGGTAAGGAGCACATCCAAATGAGTGAGTGCCGTGAGCCTCTGCAGTTCAGACACATGCTCCCCGGTCTGCAGGTACATCTTATGGATAGCAGCGACATTCGGGCAGCACTCAATGAGGCTGGAGAGGTCCTCCGGGGTCCATATGGGGGTGGGTTCTTCGTCGTCCACAATCGGGGTCTCCACATAGTCTTGGATGCAGACGGAGGTAAGGTGCGGCAGCTGGTGTGTGGCAGGGAAGACATACGAGAACGCGCCCTGGGGCAACCTGAGCTCGTCTAGGGTAAGAGAGACCAAGCTGCTGCTGGCCGTGAGGGCGTTGTATGCAGGACCAGGGGGAGACCACTCCAAGCCGTCCAAATCGTCCAGATGCAGTGCAGTCAGGTGCTGCAGCCGTGCAATGCGTTCCAGAAATGCATCAGCGTGCCCGTCGACCCCACCGTCGATATACAACTCCCGCAGCGTCTCGGGCACCAGGGACAACAGCCCCATCTCGATACGCGGCGACAAAGCAAGCTTGGTGAGAGACTCGGGCAACTCCAAGCGCGGCATCCTAGCGGGCCCTACGGTCACCTCAATAGGGCTGGTGAGCAGGGTGAGCTCTAGGAGGCCGCTGCTGGAGCCTAGGTGGTCCAGGAAACCAGCACGAATGCAGCTGGCAGTGAGGGTTGTGAGGTGAGGGAGGGGTGGTAGGGTGCTGCCAGCCAGGGCTTCGGTGTTGCGGTCAACACCTGGCAGCACCAGGTGCTGAAGGTCCACCAGGTTCGACAGCCTGTCTAGCACAGGGGGGCCTGACCTTTAGGGGTGTCGATGATGTCACCCTCCAGCTCAAGGCGAGTGAGCTTGGTGCAGGCATGGATCACACCTGGAGCGCCGTTGCCGTCTTCTGCTGCTGAAGGTGCCAGCTGCACGGAGCAGCCACTGCCCAGAGACAGCTCCAGCAGGTTGGGGCAGGGCAGCTGCAGGAGCGGTTGGGGGAACTGAGTCATCTTGAGGCTTGTCAGGTGCTGGCCATAGTGCTCCAGCCACCCTATGACTGACTCTGCGCGCTCAGGCGAGCTGACAGGAGGGAAGTCTTCCAGGGAAAGGGCACCTGCTACTACAACCACTGCAGCATGCACCTTGCTGTGCACCAGGCAGCAGCTGGTGAGGCGATCCCTGAGGGGCACGTGCTGCAAGATGCGCTTGAGAACCTCGTCTGGAAGAGAAAGGAGGCCCGTCATACTGCCACACGAGCAGGACTGTAGCACACGCTTGATCGGTTGCTGATCGGTAGGGTGGAGCGACTACTGACAGAGATTCAGACCAGAAATACGTGCATTGAGGTGCAGCTTTAGCAGTGGGCCATCTGTGCTGGACGTTACTGGCTCTGCTGCAGAACTGGAGTCAACCGTTTTTCTTTTGAAATTGTAGTTGGCGGCATAGAACCATGAGAGTGGACGAGTCGAGTACATCAACGTGTATTGTACGACGCGTAAGTCCGATAGTGGCAATGACACTGACAAGGACTGGGTCAGGGTCAGGGTCTGGGACACAATCTGCTGGGACAGGATCACTGAACACTGACCTCATCATTGTGCAATCCTTTCTGTCTCACATTCGTACCTGGTCATGCAGTGCACCGCTTTAAGGATGTTCCAACACCCTTCCCTGTTGAAAAGCAACAGCACCTAGGCCTGCCCCGTCCCTGCTGGGTCATGGTTGCAATATTGATCCACCCAACTGGAAGGCATCAAAGCTGTTACACGCATGTGAAAGCACAGGCAGTTGATGATAGCTACAAGCTGCACAGGCACGATGCAGTAGCAGCGGTACACCATGTTGATCATGGCATAATGGGGGCGGCACTGCAGCAGCCGGCAAGCTGTTGAACCATGCCTGCATGCAGCAACCGTCAAACCGAATTTCAACATGGGAGGCAGACCATACATGCCAATTTGAGATACAAGGAATCCACAATGCTGTACTAAGCAGTATGCACATGACTCATCAGGCATAGTGAGCCCCAGCACACCAGCACCAAACTCCCTGCCCAAGACAGAGCCGCACTGCAGCTCCTGTGACTGAAACCCAGCAGCAGGTGTGCCTGCCATGCCGCTGCTGCCCTCACGAGCCAGATGTGCGGCTGACACATGCAGTGCGTGCAGAACTGGCAGCCAAAGGGTCTGCAGCTGCTCACATTGAAGGCATGTGCCCCAACCACTCAGCCTACCGCACCACAAACTACCATGTAGCCCCCGCAGCTGCTGACTCAGCAGTTCATCTGCAACCTGGGTCTACAGCAAGGGGGGTCATATAGCCCACACACCCAGCCTGACGGACTGGGGGACGACAAGTAACAGGACCTCACGAGCCCCTGGCTCGCTGGCTAGTCCCCAGGATGGGACTCTCCACAAGGACTGTACACTCCTGAGCAGGAAGTATGCTTGCACCCTCACCCCGGACCAGCCCAATTTGCGCTGAACACAAACATGAGCTGGTGTGAGCTGCAAACAAGCAGATGCAGCAGAGGTGGGGACATGCAGCCCACCAGCATAAAAGAGGGATGCACCTCACAGGGGTGCATGCAGACTGTGAAACACCCTCATAGCAGAGGGAGCTGACACCAAGAGACCATCCCACAACAATGCTACACCCTCACGACACATGCATGAAACCAGCACTCCATGCTGTGGTACTCAGGCAGCTACACAAGTGGCCGAGTGAAGCACTGATAATGGCTTGTGCACAGGCTGCATGAAAGCTGTACAGCCCTTGTCCAACAACACTGCCACACACAGTCTTGACGCAAAGCCATGCATGCGGGGCAGGGCCATGCACGCAGTTACTGCTGCTGGCGTACCATCAACACCTGCAGCATCGCCTCCATCCTGTACAGTTGCCCCTGCAGCCCAGCGATCTGAGTTCCCTGCTGCGCAACAATCTGCTGCTGTACAGTCAGCTGCTGCTGTTGTTGCAGCACAAGCCGCTGCTGCTGTGCCATGACTTGTTGCTGTGCTGACAGCTGGCTCCGTAGGCTAGCAACCTCCACAGCATGCTGTGCTGAGCTGCTCTGTAGGGTTTCCAGGTCGTCCGCGTGCTCATTTACATAGCTACACTGCCTTCCAAGCTCCTCCTGGTGTGTGTGAAACCGCCTCTGCTGGTCAACTGTCACTGCCCTGTGCACAGCCGCTGCGTCTGGGCCAGCCAGCTGCTGTGCAAGCTGCGCTGCTGCGTGCTCATCGCGTTCCGCACAGCGCCGCAACAGCTGCAGCCACACAGGGGTGTCCCACGCTTCCTGCAGCAACACGCAACATGCAACAGGAACGTCAAGAGGCCAGTGATGCCGTGTCGACCCTATGACCAGCTCTGAAAAACACGAAGATATCATGACGTTTGACCACATGCAGGCATGTCACCAAAGTTCACCAGCAGGCGCGCACACACACGTGTCTCCCCACTGCCATATGCCACCATGTGACATACTGAAAACGAGAGTAAGAAAAGTGAGAGTATGCTTGCTGTGCTGAGGTCATTTGCGCATGAGTGTGCCAGACGGCCCGACTGGAGGTTTGTTGTTACCTGCTGTGTGCCGTGGAAGTGCCCGTCATCCGATGTGGTGTACGAACAGGTCTGAAAACGGCACAACAGGGAGGTTAGCGCTGTGAGGCTTGTGAGCGGCAGCAGGCTACAAACTGTCAAGGGGCACTTAAACAATCCAAACGACAGGTGCCGTAGCTGTGTGAGAGCAGCCAGGCCCTTCACCACCTGCCCGCACTTCTTGCGGTCAACAGAAACAAAGCCCGCCTTCAAAAAGGACAAGGCTGTGAGCTTGTGCAGCTCAGACACATGCAGTTCATGCTGCAGGTGTGGACCTTCAAGGTGAGTCAGGTTGGGGCAGCAGCCGACAAGGCTCGACAGGTCTGCTGCACCCCATGTTGGGTGAGAGTCTTCAGCATTGTCTGTGAGTTCTATACACCGCAGGTGCAGCAGCTTGCGCGATGCAGGGAACACATAGGCCCACATACCCGCAGGAGGGTTGCAATGAATCATGTGCAAGCTTTGCAAGACGCTGCTAGCCACAAGGGCCGAGTATGCAGTACCAAGTGGAGGCCAGTCTGGGCCACCAAAGGCCTGCAATGTGAACCTTTCCAGCTGCTGCAGGCGGGCCATGCCATCTAAGAGAGAACCAGGCCCCTCAGCGGGACCCTCCACACCACAACCCCACAATACAAGTTCACTTAGCCCTTCTGGGACCAAAGACAGCAGCGCAGCCTCCACATCAGTCCGCAGCTCAAGCTCTTTGAGAGATGCAGGGAACACAAGACCAGGCACACTGCTGGGACCAAGTGCGATGTCACCAACGACAGACATTATGCCGAGCTTTGACAGATTTGTCAGCGGCCCCAACTGGGTAAGGTTGGCAACAGACACATCGCTCATACTCAGACTTGTAAGGCGGTCTAGAAAGGGCAGTGTGTCATTTGACAAAAAGACTGCGTCGCAGGGTGTGAGTGTGACGTGCAAGTCCTTCAGGTGCACCAGGTCCCTCAGGCTCGACAAGGAGTCAGGCTCCACACCACGTGGGGAGTTGGTGCCACACTCCAGCACCAACCTCGTGAGCTTGGTGCAACTCTGAACCACACCAGGGTAGCCATCTGCTGCTGGCCCCAGCTGCACGCTGCCATAGCGCAGCACCAGGTCCAGCAGATTGGCGCAAGGAAGCTGCTGAAGTGGTTGTGGGCGCTTGTGTGTGAAGCTGTTAAGGCTCAGGCTCGTGACATGTTGACCATAGTGTGCCAGCCACTGCAGGCCAGGACCAGCGCTTTTCGCATGCAGCCACAGCTGGTCTGTTGCTGAGACTGCTGCAGCATGCAGCCTCGTGTTCACCAGGCAGCAGCTGTTCAGCCGGTGCTTGATGGGTACATGCTGCATCACGAGCTTCAGCACCTCATCTGGTAAAGAGAGGAGAAGGGACATGATTGCCAGACGGTGAATGTGATGAGGCGCCTTGATCTGTTCAGCACAAATCACGCTGAAGCATACGTGACATAACGAAAAGCTGTGGACGGGTTACACCGTCAACCGAGTTTCCAAGCTTTCCTCAGTGCCTTGTCGCAGCCCGGTCATAACATAACAGTTGCAGTTGCAGTGAACTGTATTTGAATTTAATTGTTCACGAGTGCTCTCAGGGTATCCCCACAAATTCACAGCAACACTTTACCAGAATAGCCCTACAGTAAGAGGGCAAGGATGTCACTGTGCTCAGCACACCCGTCAGCCCTGCCTTCCAAAAGGTCAAGGCTTGACCCAGACACACGTGTCACGGTGCAGCGGTCCAGACACCACCACCACCGGTCATGTTTATTGTTGTGCAGCTTTCCACCCTTTCCACCCTGCCACTGAGGGACCACATGCATGCTTGGGGTGATATGCCAATCATGGCACTGCTGTCGGGCCATGTGCACCTAGCCATTTTTGCACCACGTGAACCATCCTGGAGCCCACACTGCCCCCCCCCCCGATGTTTGCCCAATCCGGTTCTACCAGTGCGCTGTGTCACCAACTGGCAGCCTGGTCACACTGAGCAAGGCCCCTGCGTGAGCCCCTCACCCGAACCTGGCATCCTGCACCCCAGGATCACCAACATCCTGCACCCCATGCTGTTCCCACACTGCAGCACAGAGACTGCTGGAGTTAAGAACACCCCTTGGCCCCCTGGAAACACCATCGCAAACACCCGTGCCCCACACATACCTCTGACAATCTGTGCGCAACAACCAACAAAATCTCAGAGCGGCATCCCCATGCACCAGCACATCATGCCTGCTGCTGCTGCAGCTGTGGGGTGAGTTGAGCACACAAAGAACAACAGCAACGCCACATGCCGCACAAGGGCAGCCATCCCGAGTGCCACCACACAGGGTGGCTGCCGACTATACAACCTCACACTCTGTTCCCCAGGATAAGCACAATCTCGTTCAACATGAGCGCTAAAAGCAATGGGCAGTCCACACCAAACACCACCCACATGTGACACACCTCATCCGTGCTGATGCCTGGATGCAGGTCTGCCTGAGATATGACCGGAGCCTTGGCCAGGACCAGCACTGTCCACGCCGCCAGCGCAGCACCATGAGTACAACTAATGGCCAACACGCCGACAGCTGCATGCTGCAGCGGGCTCAGCACAGCACAGCACAGCACAAGCAGCACCCATCAAGAGCACCAACACAACCCCGCAGTGCATGAGCCTTGCATCTAACACTCAGAGGGCCTGTCAAGGGAACAGCTGCAGAGCTCGCTCCCCACCACACATCCAAGGACAGTTGCGCACCAACAGCCACAACACGGCTGGTGCGCTTCGTGATGCAACTGCGCCTATAAGCCAGTCTCCTGCACACCCTATCGTGCTGACAGCTGCAACAGTATGTCAATTTGCTGCTGCTGTTTGGTTATCTGCTCCTGTTGCTGGGCAACAAGCGACCTCAGCTCAGCCAGCTGCTGCACTGATGTTGCCTTTTGCTCAGCCAGCTGCTGCTGTAGGTCTGCCAACTGCTGCTCCCGACCCTGCTGTGCTGACAGCTGCTGAGCTGTCAGCGCCCTATGCTCAGCCAGCTGCTGTGCCAGGCTGCACAGGGCTGCCGGCTGGCAGTCCGAATCTTCAGCACAGCACTCCAGCAGCTGCAGCCACACATCAGGGGCAGAGCCAGCCTGCAGCCCATGAAGAAAACAACCAAGAGTTGTCAGCACTCTGGGTGTCAAAAGTCTGCAACCAGGTTGCACAGAGTTCTGCTGAGTCACATGCTTGACTTCTCTGCCCGATTCTGTGCTGGTATGAGCTTGCAGCAGCTGCTCACCCTCCAACAAGGCAATCCGCTGTGACAGACACCCAAAAACAAAGTGGCGCAGACCTACTTGAACTCAGTATGTTGCAGTGGGAGGGGCTGTGCGCCTGGTCACAAAATGGTGTCGAATGGGAGCGTGATGTTGGCATGTCTGTGTCTGTAGTCACCTCGGATACCTGACACCCTTCCCTTGCTGTGCATGTTGACTCACCTGAGTGCCGTCAGAGACGAGCTCCGTGTGTCCAAGGCCGACAATCCAGCACCGGAACTCAGTCAGCGCCGTGAGGCTGGTCAGCGGCAGCAGGGGAGCCACTGTCAAGTCCTGGTCTCCTAGGAAGACACCCAGGTCCTGCAGCTGTGTGACAGCTGCCAGGCCCTTCAGGGACTCCTGAAGGGCTGATACCTCGCCCATGCTGAAGTGCACATGCACGGAGGTCAATGCCGTGAGCTTGTGCAGCTCACAGACATGCGGCCCAGTTTGCAGGGTAACCAATATGAGATCATGCAGGTTGGGGCAGCAGGCGACAAGGCTGGACACACGCTGCACCCCATGCTGAAGCTTCACTATGATTCTCCCACTCATCCTTCTCATCCACATATAGGGCAGTGAGGTGCACCAGCTGGTGTGTGGCAGGGAAGACATGCGGCCACGCACACCCTGGGACATTTGCACTCATCAGCACAAGAGACGCCAAGTTGCTGCTAGCCGTGAGAGCTGAGTACGCAGCACCAGCAGGGGGCCAGTTCAAGCCACCTACGGGCTCTACTCGCAGGTTTGTCAAGTGCTGCAGCCGGGCGAAGCAGGACAACAAAGAGCCAGACCCCTCAGCGGGGCCCTCCACCGCACACAGAAGCTCCAAATGCTTCAACCCCGCTGGTGCTGCTGACAGTATATCAGCCTCGACCAATTCACGCAGCACTAGCTTCGTGAGGGACACAGGAAAGGACAAGTCAGGAAACATGCTAGGGCCCACTGGTTCTAACCCCCTGCCAAAATGCAAGCAGGCTTCCTGAAGGCAGGTGAGGGTAGAGATTTGGTGAATGTTCGTGTCAGATAGCCACTGGCAGGATGTCTCCAAACAGGTGAGGTGCTTCAGGCAAGACAGCGCAGCAGTTGAAGTATTGTAGGACCCTTCTAGCCACACCTCCAAGTGCTGCAGATGCTCCAGGCTCAACAGGCTGTTCAGCACACCACCCGGGGTCTTGATGAGTGTGCAGTACAGCTCCAGCCTTGTCAGCTTGGTGGAGCCCTGCAACACACCTGCTTGACCACCTGCTGGCCCTAGCTGCACACTGCAGTGGCACAGCTTGAGGGCAGGGCAGCTGCTGCACTAGTGGCGGGACGCAGTGGGCCATGTCCAGGCGAGTCAGCTGTTGTCCATAGAGGGACAGCCAGTCCAGCACACAGTCTGCAAGCTGATGTGGTATCCTGCCCAGCCGATTGCCAAGACTCCCAAAGTGCAGTTGCAGCTCCTGTGTTGCGGCCACTGCTGCTGCATGCAGTCTAATGTTCACCATGCAGCAGCTGGTCAGGCGGTCCTTTACAGGCACATGCTGCATCACGAGCTTGAGGACCTCGTCAGGCAAAGATGATAAGCGAGACATGATGCCAGACGAAGATGAGCAGGGAAGGACAGCAAGCACGGTGTTGATCCTTCCTCCTGTGATGGAGCTTTAGGAAAGAGCCAGGCTGAACGCGATGTGTTGACGGTGAAGTTTGCAGTCGAAAGCATGGGCTTGCATGCACTTGTCCTGGTCAGAGCGCTTGTTGGCTACAGTACAACTGCTTGTACTTGCAGCTGGGCAGGGAGCAGGGGTGTGCTGTTCATGGCCTATGGGATCTACAGTGCAGGTGGGTGAACCTGGTGAACCCTTGTTTGCCTTGAATAAACAACGGTACGTGAAAGGACAGCCTGGCTGAGCCAGAGCAGCAGCTGCTGCAGCTTCTTGCAATGTCGCTTGTCAAGATCAGATTGGGCCTAGGCTGGCTCGTGCACTGCAGTTTGCTCGGTGAGTGGAAGGCGCCCCCTGATAACAGGACGTAAATCAAATGTCTCGTTGTCTGTCTGACTGGGGGCCGAGGGAAGTGATGGATCACGCCTGCATGTTGACTGCATGCTGCCTGGCTTTTCCGTCACCTTGTGAGTGACTCCCAACTTCCAGTGGGCCGGGCTGGGTGGCTGAACAACCATGCCATACAACCCGCATGCAGCCACACCTGTTACTCCATGCTGGCATGCACAGAAGCACAAATGCATTCATACGCGCACATGCACGCTTAAAGTCCCAAGCTGGGCACGCAAGGACCCACATAAATGACACATGCACCACTCCTGCAGGTGAGTACCACCACACAGGGCGGCTGCAGACTCCACAACTTGACACTGCTTCCCAAGCACAGTCTGCGTT
Source organism: Desmodesmus armatus (assembly GCA_007449985.2). Lineage (NCBI taxonomy): Eukaryota > Viridiplantae > Chlorophyta > Chlorophyceae > Sphaeropleales > Scenedesmaceae > Desmodesmus > Desmodesmus armatus. The sequence goes on from VIIQ02000343.1 coordinate 13,731, forward strand.
CAGCATGACTAGGCCCGTGACCACCAACAGCAATGAGCAGTCCAGAAAACGCAACACAACACACCGCATCACCAATGCAACGCAATTCGTCTTGCTGTCATAACATGCAGGTCCGCCTGAAGTAAGCCCTGAGCCCTGGCCGGGACCATCACTGTTCAGCAAGTGCTGCACATGAGTCCAACCTATGGCCGACAAGTATATGCCACAACCAGCAAGCACAGCACAAGGCATGCAGCACGCACCAACGCACGCACCAAACCACCTCCGCAGTGCATGCACACTGCATCACCACCCCAGCAGCCGCCTGTAGGAACAGTTCCAGAACCCCGTCCCTATCACTGCCAGACCAAGCACAGGTGCAAACCACCAAATGCCACACCACGGCTACTACAGTTGGTGCCGCAGCTGCGCCTAAAGATCAGTGTGCTGCACACTCTGCCGTGCTGCAGCCTGCTGCTGTGCTGACAGCTGTAGCAGTAGGTCAATCTGCTGCTGCTGCGTAGTTATCTGCTCCTGTTGCTGGGCAACAAGCGACCTGAGCTCAGCTGCTGCGTTGCTGTTGCCTTGTGCTCAGCCAGCTGCTGCGCTGTTGCTGCCTTTTGCTCAGCCAGCTGCTGCGCTGTCAGCGCCCGTTGCTCGGCCAATTGCTCTGCTAGGCTGCGCAGGGCTGCGGGCTGGCATTCGGGGTCTGCAGTACACTCCTCCAGCAGCTGCAGCCACACATCAGGGGCAGAGCCGGCCTGCAGCCCAGGAAGAAAACAACCAAGAGCTGTTATGCACGGTGGGTGTCAGAGATGGTGGCCAGGTTGCTTGGGTTTTGATGAGTCAGATGGGTGACTTCTTCAGTAAGTGCTCACCCTTTTACAGACTGTAAAGACACCCATGAACACAATGGCGTACAGCCAAGCTCCCCATGTCAACATCAGTCAGTCTAGTGATGAAGGCTGTGCTGAAGATGCTCGCTCACAAGGAGCCCTGCAGCTGACCATGAAATGACGTCATACTATGCTCGGAGTGTGACACTGGCATAGCTGTGTCTGTGATTGCCTCACATACATTATGCCCTTCCCTTGCAGTGCTTGTTGACTCACCTGAGGGCAAGCAGAGTGCAGCTCAACATGTCCAAGGCCAAAAGTGTGGCACTGTAGCTTAGTCAGCGCTGTGAGGCTTGTGAGTGGCAGCAGGGAGGCCACGGTCAAGTCCGGGTTGTACAGAAAGGCACTCAGCTCCCGCAGCTGTGTTACAGCTGCCAGGCCCTTCAGGGACTCCTGAAAGGCTCTTCCACCACACACAAAAGCTCCAAATGCTTCAACCCAGCTGGTGCTGCTGACAGTACACCAGCCTCAACCCGATGATTCAACACTAGCTTTGTGAGGGAGACAGGAAAGGATAAGTCAGGGAACCTGCTAGGGCCCAATGGCCCCATTTCATCAGCAAAAATGGTCAAGGAGGCTTCCTGTAGGCTTGTGAGGGCAGAGAGTTGGAGGATATCACTGTCAGACAGCCACTGGCAGGATGTATCCAGATGAGTAAGGTGCTTCAGGCAAGGCAGCGCAGCAGTTGAAGTATCACATGGCCCATTTGGGTACACCTCCAAGTGCTGCAGGTGCTCCAGGCCTGACAGCCCGGCCAGCACACCACCTGGAATGTCGATGAACTTGCAGTACAGCTCCAGCCTTGTCAGCACGTTGCAGCTCTGCAACACACCTGGTTGACCACCTGCTGCTGGCCCTAGCTGCACACTGCAGCGACTAAGCTTCAGCTGTACAAGCTCGGGGCAGGGCAGCTTTTGCAGTGGCTGGGCAAAGCCGGCCATGTCCAGGCGAGTCAGCTGTTGTCCATAAAGAGACAGCCAGTCCAGCACACAGTCTGCATGCTGCTGGTGTATCTTGCCGAGCCGACTGCCAAGACTCCCGAAGTGCAGCTGCAGATCCTGTGTTGCGGCCACTGCTGCTGCATGCAGTCTACTGTTCACCATGCAGCAGCTGGTCAGGCGCTCCTTTACTGGCACATGCTGCATCACGAGCTTGAGTACCTCGTCAGGCAAAGACGATAAGCGAGACATGACGCCAGACGAAGATTGACAGGGAAGGACAGCAACCAAGCAGGATGTTGGCGTTGATCAGTTTCCTCCTGATCCTCCTTAGGGAAAGAGCCAAGCTTGAGCGCGATGTGTGGGTGACAAGGTTTGCCTACGAGATTACTTGTTTTGCAATGCATGCTCTTAGCCTGGTCAGAGCGGTTGTTGGCTACAGTACAACCGCCTGTACTTGCAAGATGCAGGCGGGCAGGGAGCAGGGTGTGCTGGTCATGGCCTGTTTTGGGCCCTGTGGTGGCAAGTAACTGAACTTTTCTGCGTCTTTGAAAGAAAGGACAATATTTGAAGCGACATGCCAGAGAGCTGCTGCAGATCCTTGCTCAGCAATGTGATTGGCTGGCTGGTGCATTGTAATAAGATCGCAGAGGCTGAAGCTGCCGTGTCTGTCAACGAAAAGAAGTAGTAAGCTGTAGTGGCTGGCTGGTGCACTTTGCTGCTTGTGTGCAAGGCGCCACCTGATAACACAGGGCGTAGGTCAACCGGCGTGTTGTCTGCCTGACAGGGGTTCTCAGAGAATGATGTATCATGCCTGCATCCTTATCCTTAGAATGTGCGCTGCCTGGCTGCTTTGTCACCCTGGTCACCACCCTGTTCACTGGTGCTGAGCAACTCCCAACTTCCAGTGGGCCAGGTGGGTGGCCAAACAGCCATGCCATACAACCCGCATGCAGCCACACCTGTACCCCATGCTGACATGCACAGTAACACAAATGCACGCATGTGTGCAGTTGCACGCTCAAGTCCATAAGCCAGCAACTACCAACCACACAAAGGCGAGTTGACGAGCTCGAGGTGCCGAACATGTTCACCTACGCACAGCCGTGCAACACCACCCAAGAATTGACACTCCCCCAATAACGGCTGTGGCCTATGCGTCCCAATGAGACCGCCTCAACACGATAACTGCATGCTCACAACCACACTAGCAGGCCTGACACTGGACCACATGCCACACATCCTATGCATGCGTGATGCAAGGCCGCACATGCACAAGGGGCCACATGATGCACTCCTGCGTTGCGGCAGGAACACTGCAGCAGGAGCTATGAACAGCGCTGGCCCCTTTCTAGCGAGCTACATTTCTTCGATCCACACATCACCCACGCCCACACATTAGGCCTCAGGGAAGGAGAGGAGTGCCCTGGAGAGGAGTGCCCTGCATTTGACTACGGCTGCTGCCGCTGCAGGAACTCCTGCAACTGGGCCTGCAGCGCCTGCAGCTGCCCCTGCTGCCCAATCATCATCGACACCTGCTGCCCCATCATGTGCTGCTGTGTTGACAGCTGGTTCTGCAGGTCAACAATCTGTGCAGCCTGCTGTGTCACCACACCCTGCAGAGCTGCCAGCTGCTGCCCTTGCTGTTGGATGTGCCTCTCCTGGTCGACGAATCGCCGTCGGTGTGCTGAGAACTGCCTCTGTTGGTCAGCAGTCACGCCCCTGTGCACAGCCGCTGCATCTGGACCAGCCAGCTGCTGTGCAAGCTGCGCTGCTGCCTTTGGGTCAGACTCTGCACAGCGCCGCAGCAGCTGCAACCACACAGGTGCATCCCAGCTGGCCTGCGGCAAACATCGCACACAATCAACAGAGCAACAGCTTTGTCAGGGCCCAGGGGTTGGGTTTGGAGTGTAGCAAAACAGGCAGGCACGCACATTCACCATGCTGACTGGCAGGGCCCTCGAGCAGCTGTCCGCGCTAACAACTGCCACTTTCTCTACATCCGTTGGCCAAGAGGGTGTACCGCCTGTTCTCACTACCGCTGCACGACAGCGTGCCACAAGCACTGGACATTGTGTAAGTGACACAAGCATGACGCACAGTCACCACGTCATGTGCAGAGGTAATTGGCGCCAACAGGAGGTTCCGGCCTGAAGGAGTTTCACTGTGGTACTCACCTGCTGCTGAGCGGAAAGGTACGAGTCATACCCAGCAGGCATTCGTGGACCGGTCCCCCAGAAGCCTACCAACCAGGTGAGGCCTGTGAGGCTGGTGAGGGGCAGCATGGAAGCGACTGTCACGTTGGAGCTTCGCATGTCACAGCCCAGGCCCCGCAGCTGTGTGACAGCAGCTAGGCCCCTGAACGACTCCTGGCACTCCGCTAAATCACCAGCACCATATTCCACATGCAGTTTTGTCACCGAAGTGAGCTTGTGCAGCTCAGACACGAACCGCCCATGCTGTAGATGCAGGCTGTCGTCCACCGTGACATCACAAAATTGGGACAGCAGTTGACAAGGCTTGATAAGTCTGCTGCACCCCATGGCCGCGGCAGGTTTGCCTCACCGAACTGCGACGGGTTTTCAAACAAAAATACTTTGAGGTGCGGCAGCTTGTGCGATGCAGGAAACACATAAGGCCACACCCCTCCAGGGAGGTCGCAATGGCACATCTGGAGGGTCACCAGATTGCTGCTGGCCGTGAGAGCTGAGCACACGGGCCCAGGTGGGGGCCAACTCAGGCCACGTCGCGGCTGCAGGAACAAGAAACTCAGTTGCTGCAGCCGAGCAATGCAGGACAAAAAAGAACCAGGCCCCTCAGAAGGGCCATTCACAGTGCACTGGACGATCTGCAAACTTTTCAACCCTGCTGGCACCAACGACAGGATCCCTGCCTCCACCCTTGAGTGCAGCTCAAGGCTTGTGAGAGAATCAGGCAACACCAAGCCTGGCACACTGCCGGGGCCTAAAGCAGCTTGGTCCAGAGTCTCTAGCAGCACCAGCTCTTGCAGGTTCGTGAGCAACCCCAGTTGCGTAAGGTTGTCTGCAGCCCAGTTCCCCAAGTGGATGCTTGTGAGGCGAGTCAAGATGGGCAACGGAACTTGTGGGTTGTCATCTGCGGGGTGGAGATGCAGTTCCTCCAAGTGCACCAGGCTTAACAGACCATCCATATCCAAACCTGGGACACTCATCTCGCAGTACAGCTCCAGACTTGTCAGCTTGGTGAAGTTCTGAAACACATCAGGTTGACCATCTGCTGCTGGCCCCAGCGACATGCCAGCACACAGCTTCAGCAGGTTGCGACAAGGCAGCTGCAGCAGTGTGTGCTGATCACTGAAGATCGTCAGGCTTGTCAAATGCTGACCGTAGTGCGACAGCCACTCCCATGCACTGTCTGCATGATCCGGTGGCATACTGCCCATGCGCCCAAGGCGCAGGTGCAGGTCCTGTGTCGCTGCAACTGCTGCAGCATGCAGCTTTCTGTTCACCAGGCAGCAGGTGGTGAGCCGTTCTTTCAGGGGCACATGCTGCATCACGAGCTTGAGGACTTCATCTGGCAAGGAGGAGAGGCACGACATGGCTACTGCTTTACACGCCAAAAGTGCGGCATGCAGGCGTGAGGGCAATACTCAGACGATCCAAGGAGTGTGCAACAATTCTGGATTGATAGCGCCCCAACCACACCAAACCACGGATGCTATGACGATGGGTGTCATGTTACGAAGTTTTAGATCGTGTGAAGCTTCTGAAGCTGAAGTCTGACAGACTTCCAGCACTTGCAAACCGTTCTAGGTCTATCGTAAGGTACAATCATGTCGCAGATGTTACTAGGGACGTTCCCTGTGGGGGTGAAGCAGCTGCCCGGCAGAGGGCGGGGACTGGTCACTACCCGAGATGTTCAGGCTGGGGAGGTCCTGATAGCAGAGGAGCCGCTGCTGCTGACAGTATCTCAAGAGTTCAAGGAACATGCTTGTTCCAACTGTCTGTGTTGGCTGGAACGCTGTCCAGGTTGGTGCTGACACTGCTGCCACCACCGGTACGGCAACTGCTGCTGTTGTGACCCTGGTCTGATGTAGATACATGCTTGATGCATTATCGTGCTGCTGTAGGTGCTGTTAGGTGCCAGGAATGTCATCAAGCGGCTTTCTGCTCCGCAGCGTGTCAGCAGCAGGCAGCAGCACGGCCATGGGTGCATGCAGCAGCCACCTGTAGGTGGGTGGCTGTTGAAGCAGATGCGCAGCACGCAGGTTGGAACGGTAACAGCTGCTGCATGCAGTGATACACCTTTACTACAGCAGGAGTATGACACAAGCTCAGGCTGTGAACCTGCTGACTAGTGGTCCCTGGTTAAGCAGTAAAGATTGCAACTACACGATCAATGCGCTGTATGGTTGCGCACACAACCGTACACTCATATGCTCACTTGCTCGCTCGCTCTATGTGTGCAGGGCTTATGCCTGCATCCCCCAGCTGTTCCCAGGTGATATTGAGCAGCAGAACTACCTGCGCTTCCTGATACAGGCAGCAGCCATCAAGGCAGCAGCTGCTGCTGGGGGTGTGGATGCTGCACTGGCACACACAGCTGGTGAGAAGGCAGCAGGGCGCGCGCGCGGGGGGCGGGGCGGGGGGGAACAGCGCAAGGATGGGGCAAGGGAATCGGGGTGTGTATCCCTCTTGGGCTTAGCATATTGTGAGAGGGCTGCAGACGTCGTCACGACCCTACAGCGTTAAGGTGCAGGGGCGCCCTCCCATGCTGCCATCGCCTCTGCTGGTGGTGCAGACTTGGTGTACATAGCTGGTGGGCTAGGGTGCAGACTTGGTCCACACAGCTGGTGAACGGACAGCAGGCAAGGGGTTTTTTCAGCGGGTGAACGGGTTAGGCCCAGCAGTACAGTGTGAGATGCGGGCATGGCGTCTTCAGACAGCTGGTGGGAGGGCAGCAGTCAAGTGTAGCAGTCGGGCGCAGCAAAACTGCAGCGGGGGGGGGGGGTCACAGGGCAAGGGCCAGGGGAGGGTGTGCTTCCCTCGTGTGCGTAACATGTTGCACCATTGGCGGCAGGTTATGCATTGCAGTGTATCTCTGTCCTTGCCGTTGCCGTCACCAACCACAGTTGCCACCACGTTCTGCTGTTGCTGCTGCTGCTGTTGCTGTCCCTGCAGCTGCTGCCTTCCAGGTGCTGCTGAGCCTTGTGGGTGAGGCCACCCCCGCAACAACAGCAGCAGCTGCACTGCTGCACCCAGCACTCTGCCAGGCTGTAGGTGCGTATGGTACAAAGTATCAGAGGCAGGGGGTCCTGAAGGGCATGCCATCTGTGGTGTCCACTATTTTCAGGTGCCCACAGTAGTGCACTCAGCGAGGGTGCGGGCCTAGGTGATGGCTGTGAGGTTGGCAGCATGTGTTAGGCAGAGAGGATACAAGTGTAGCTGGCATGTAGGCAACATACAAGTCGCAGTGTGGCACAGAGGCGCAGCACTGCAATTGTTGGCTCTGCTTGGCAGTTGGCAGAGCTGGTCACGGCAGAGCTGGTCTTGGCAGAGAGCCAGCAACAGGCAGCACTGAAGGGACTGTGCTTGCAATCAAAGGCACAGTTGTCCTTGGTCACAGGGGGCTCGCCAGTATCATTTGCCACTGCGTCAGGGCTGCTACTGTCCTCGCCTTTACCCCATGGGGTTGCATGGGTCTCCTGCACCTCACCCTGATCATCCTCTTGCACGTTGTGCCCGCTGCTGCTGCAGGTGACTCCTCTGGCCAGCTGCTGTCAGCAGCAGAGGTGGCAACACTGCTGGCAAAAGAGCAGCTCAACTGCTTCGGCCTGCTGGCACCCCTGCACCTGCAGCAGCAGCAGCAGCAGAACCCAGCAGCAGCAGCAGTTGGTGCTGATGCTGATGAGGAGGAGGACAGTGAGGGCCGCAGCTCGAGGAGGCTTAGGGGTGGGGCGCTATACCCTATCTGTGCCCTGCTAAACCACGAGTGTATACCCAATGTCGCCAGGTTTGATGCCTTGGATGCAGCAGCTGGCGGGGCATGGCCAGCACAGTGGCCCCAGCAGCAGCAGCAGCAGACGGCGGCCGCAGTGGCAGCAGTGGCTGGCAGCGATGCGGCCGCTGCGGCAGCACTGGCGGCTGCTGCTGGGCTGAGTGCGGGTCCGCATGGCAGCAGCGGCGGCTGCAGTTGCGGCAGCAATGGCGGCTGCGGTGGCGGCAGCAGTACGACGCTGGTGACGATGCGCGCCCTGCATGGGTTGCCGGCTGGCACTGAGATTGTGCTTAGCTACGTGCCGCTCAACTGGGACCTGCAGGACAGGCAGCAGCAGACGCAGCAGGTGGGTGAGGGTCTTGTCGGGGTCGCTTACCTCTCACAAAAGGTTTTGCTGCTGAACTTGTGTCCTCTAAGTGCCATCATCTGTGGCTTGGTCTCAGATATCCTAGGTCAAAGGCAGCAATGAAGCCTGCACCATGCAGGTGGCTTGTGTGGGCAGCAGACAGCAACAAGTGGGGGGCAGGGTCGAGTGTGGGAAGTGCCACCGCAGAGCTCATCTTTGCTGGCCAGGACGCGTTAAGGAGTGTGGGAGGGGCAACAGTGATTTACCCTCCACTCATCTCGTACATGGGCATGCATATGCTAAAGAGCGTTGCTCATTATCTTGCCCTGCTGCTGCTGCTGGAGTCTTGGTAAGCCACACCCTAAAGGTTCCCTGGGTTTGGATTTCACCCTGCTGTGCTTTCTTCTCTGGTGCCACTGCTGCTGCTGCTGCTGCTGCTGCTGCTGCCGCTGCCTCCCAGGTGTATGGCTTCACCTGCAGCTGTCCCCGCTGCTTGCTGGAGAGCAGCCCTGAGTGGCAGGAGGCACAGCAGGACGGCGACAGCAGCGGCGGCTGGGAGACAGACAGCGGCAGCGGCGACGTTGACCTGGACACCGCAAGCCCCTTAGCAGCTGCAGGAGGCGTGCAGGAGAATGACAGTAGTCACCACCACCATCATCACCACAATCACCAACCCCTGCAGCAGGAGCAGCAGGAGGCTATGGAGGCCGGGTACTTGTCAGTTTTTCTGTTGAAGTACATGTGTCCCAGGGAGGGATGTTACGGCACCATGGCTGCAGTGCAGGGCAGTGCTGAGGGGCTGTGTGAGTGCAGCGTGTGTGGGGCTCTGAGGAGTGAGGCGGAGTTCCTGGCAGAGCTTGAAGGGCAGCAGTAGCTGTGGGAGTTGGGAGGGCAGCGGCCGCTGGTGGCTGCTGGTGGCTGCTGGGAGGGCAGTAGTTACTTATGTCAGCTGGACAGGCAGCATTGACTTTTGGCAGCTGGGGTGATGATGGCGGTACCGCCACCGTGGGTATTGTGTGGCGTGCCGCTGTGCTTGCAGCACAACAGAGGGTGGCAGCACCTGGAGACGTTTCCTGTGTCCAACTTGGATCGACGCTTCGAGGACCCACTGTTGCTGCCTTGTGCCATGCACTGTGCACAATTACTAAGCATTACCAATGGCCCGTCAAGCACGCAATCAAAGTCAAAACGAGGTGCAGAAAGTTGAAATTAGTTTTCTGTTCGATCGTGGATGAGTGTATCGCTGGCTTTGCTACGATCATGCTACTGCTGTACTGACTGGCTGTATGTACAAGATTCATGGCCGCAGACGGTATCTTTGAGGTCTGATGCGCATCTGTATGAGAATATTCCCAGTCTGCTGAAGTCCAGTGGATCCGCAGCAGCAGCTGAGGCCAGGACACAACTGCAGCAGCAGCAGAAGCATGGTGCACACCTATGTCGCTGGACCAAACATTGCTAAAGGGGCAGAATGTGACGAAAACGTTTCAACTCTACGCCGGTCGTTTCATCACTAGCCCAGCCAAGAAGGTGGATGCGGGAGGACAACAGCAGCAGCAGGAAGCAGTCCATAGATGCAGGGCATATGTGGCCAGCACTGGAAGCCAATTCGGTCAACCGTGGGTAAGTAACATGCTTTTTACCTATTCACAGTAGTCGTAATGCAACAGCAGTGTGCACTGGCGCGGGTTGCTGCACCTGGCACAGTGAGATGCAAACACGACTGGTTGTGCTGGCCTCAAGGCCTGGACTACCGTAGTGTAGGCTACACACCTAGAGGGTGGGTTGAGGGGCACATGGCATGCTTGACAATCAGCCGGGGTCTGTGCAGTGATGGAGGCTCTCAAAGTCTGATTGCAACATTTAGCGCACAAGCAGCACTGCTGGCAGCGACCTGCAAATGTGTGCCACAGCACTCTGTGTTGCCTAGAATGCGTTCCAAACGCAGCAGTGCTGAAGACCCCCATGACTGTAGATACACAAGCACCAGACGATTCTGGGCTCATCAAAGACACAGCTGGGGCACAGCAGCAGTCAAAGCAGTAGCAACAGCAGCATGCAAAGGCAGCCTGGCTGTTCAGCACGAGGCGTCAGCCTACCGTACGCAGCGTGGACACCGGATGCGCTTGTGGCATGACATGCCGTAACATCGTAGTTGCATTACAGTGTCTGTCATGTGCGTGTCTCTCATGTGCTGCAGGTGCCCAGCTCCCAAAGCAGCAGCCCCCTGATCAAGCTGAACGCTGCCCTGGCGCCGGAGTGGACAACCGCACTTGACATAGGTCAGCTGCTGCCAGTACGCCGTGCCGGGCACGAAGTCACTGGTGATGATCTTCAGGCCTGTGGCACCCTCAGACCGGCAGCAGCAGCTATAATAAGACGAACACGGCGTGCCATTCAGCGCAAGTCTATGCATCAAGATCTGTTGCTTTCGGGGCGCAGGACACGTTGAATACAGCACAGCACAGCACACCAGGTGCAATGCAACAGCTGGTCAGCACAAGGCTTTGCGCCATGGCACACTGTGCCCACAATGTGCCACATGGCAGTGTGGCACAGTGTGCTACATGCAGTGCATGCATGATACTCATCATGATCGCCTGCTGCTGCTGCTGCTGGTGCTGGTGGTTGCGGTGTTGGTGGTTTTGTGCAGGCCGTCAGGTAATGTCTGGCAACCCCATTCCTGGGTCAACAGGAGCACACCACTTTAACAGGCTGCAGCAGCAGCCACAGGCAGCAGCAGCAGCAGCAGCAGCAGGCTGGTCCAGCACACTGGGGGCGCCCCTACCTGCAGCTGCAGGAGGAGTGACAGAGCTGCGGCAGCGCTACCAACCGGTAAGCCTTGATACATGTGGGGCGTGTGACTGTCGAAATGGTAGGTCCCTTGACGAACTGCCAGCTGGCTGGTGCTGCCAGAATGTGGAGCCATGCACAGCACAGCATAGCGCAGTCGGTCAGGTTGACAAGTTGCAAGGCGACCAGTAAACAACCCACTGCAAGCTCGCATGTTGTTTCGAACACCATGGGCGGCACCACAGTACACATGTAGTGCAACTGCTGTGACAGTCACTATGCCTATCATCCGATGATAGTATGGCATAGGCGCCATTTTCAGCGCTGACTGACCATGGTCCAAGTAGGGACTCCCTAGCATCAGATGCTGCCATTGGTGGCCACAATCCAGAAGCATTGAACCTCGTGAACGGCTGCACTGCAGCCCACCTGGCACTGAGTACTACTAACCTGAAGTTGAAGACATCTTCATTGATGATCTTGTGCTCTGCCCTCCTCCCCCTCTCCCTCCCCCCCCCCCCCCCCCCCGTTGCAGCCTGTTGAGCTTGTGGTGTTGCCGTCTGCTGTGCTGCGGCTGGGCCCCTCAACACCATGGAGGTACACGGCAGGACAGCTGGCACACATTGACATACAGGTGAAAGGGGCCCCCGGGGGGACATTCAGTGAATGAATGAGTCATGCAGCACGCCTAGCAGGGCCCTGCAGTGGGCTCAGAGTCTCCTGTTAGTTTTGCCCCTGCGCTCAAACGGCTTGATAGTATCTGTAGCATCTCCAATTGCGACTCGCCTTAGTGAGGCTGGCGTCATCGTTTGTCACCAGAACAGTCTGCGGCACAATTGTCGCGCTACGTTGGAGTGACTGCCAACAGCTACGGTAGTAGCCACTCACTGCAACAGCTTGAGCTGCCGCAGCTGTGACATCCCCCCCCCCCCCACCACCACCATCACATCCCCAACGCGCTGCTTGCCACACACAGGGCCAGCAGCCTCCCCTCAGCCCAGGGCGCACCCACCTCCCACACTGGACAGCAGACGCAGGCACACAGACAGCACCAACACACCTGCAGCAGGACTGGGAGGCAATGCACAGGGGCTCTCCAGCTGCCGGTGCTGCTGCTGCTGCAGCAGTTGGGGACTATTCAAGCCCTGCAGCAATGCAGCGACCGGGGACAGCAGCAGCACCAGCAGCAGCAGGAGGCGGCTGCAAGGATAGGCGACGGCCCAGTGGCATCAGGGCGCTGGAGTGCAACCCTTGGGAGTTGGTGATCAAGCATAGGCGTCCGTTTGACCAGCAAGGGCAGCAGCAGCAGCAGCAGCCGTGGGTACCCCCCAGCAGCAGGGCTGCTGCTGACTGGGCCATACAAACAGCAGCAGTAGCAGCAGCAAGGGTGCGGCAGCAGCGGCCTAGTTCAGCACCAGCAGCTGGAGACAGGGCATCAGGAGCAGCAGCAACAGCAGCAGCAGCACTGGCGAACAGTAAAGCAGCAGCAGCAGCCAGGCGAGCTGCAGCAGTAAAGTATGCGGCACTGGGGCGAAGGGCAGCACTGGTGCGAGCAGAGGGCCTGGCAGCAGCAGCAGCAGCAGCGGCGGCGGCGGCTGCGGCTGCGGCGGCTGATGATGGCAGCAGTGACAGCGGTGGCAGCTGCTGTTGCTGTCAGGGCGGCAGCACGGTCATTTGTGTGACTGGTGGGGCGCCCACAGTAGCAGCAGATGCTTGCAGCTGTTGCTGTGGTAGTGACGGCGGTGGGGACTGTGGAGCCTGCCTTGATGTGGATGAGTCATCGGTGGCTTGTGATGAGTCAACCCCTGCCCCAGGGCTTGAGGTTGGCATAATCCAGGAGCTTGCGGATCTGCTGGCTGAGGTGTCCACAGAGTTCAACAGCTGCTGCAATGGTGGACACGAGTGACGCAGGCAATGAGTGAGGCTGTTTCACGTTGGGGCTCTGGCCATGGCACTTGTTTGAGTGCACTGCAGCGGCTGTCAAAACATGCTGTTTGGTGTAACTGTGCCGGCCTGAGTTTCCGTGCAAGTGACAGCCTGTCATTCTTGGCTTTGGGTAGGCATCATGGACACAGTGTGTGCTGCTGCTGCTGCTGCTGCAGCTGCTCAAGGGCATTGCAGATGGTTTGTCAGGGCCATGGGAAGTTTGGCAGGAAAGTATGCATATGTACATGATCATCAGGGTTGGTCGTGCATACGACATTACCTTTTCTCACAGCCATGCCACAAGGCCAAGGATTCCTGCCAAAAAGATCCACTGCCAGCAACATTTTCATTGTGAGAGCTGGTGACTGAATCACACGTACCGCATTGGCAGTGTGGGCAGCACGCACACATTACTTCAACGGCCAAAAGATTGCCACCAACATGTGCCACATCAGAGTAAGGGCCACAACAGTGGCACCGCAACTCGCTACCTTGCATTGCTTGCTGCCCTGATTCCAACAAGACCTCCGCTGCTGTCAAACAGCAAATCCTCAACAAACAACCTGCTTTTGATTGGCACAGCTTGAAGCCTCTGAGCACACTGTGATCCAAGGCCCCTGGGCCTTACATACAGCATTGGCGCAGCTGAAATCAGCACAGCGCTGGGCCGAAAGAACATGCGGCACCCCTGGTTGTATAGGAATGCTGCATTTGGCCAGCGTTCCTGTACGCTGCCTTCAACAGGTGCTGAAGCAACCGTGCGCTGACTATCGGACCCTGCCTGCACATGCAGACTAAAAGCTGTTGCAGCCTGGCAACACATCTACACATGTAGACGCTGAAGGAAGCATCAAACACAGGCCTGAGCAACGAGACCCCCCCCCCCCGGGGCACTCCAGCATCTAACTGGCACTTTTGCATCCGCACACTGCTACTGAAAACAACCACTCTGCTGTGCTGTGCTGTGCTGTGCTGGCAGCTGCTCCTGGTTCACATGTAGTGTATTGCTCTCTTCATGTTGAAGGCCTTGACAGAGTCAGCCTCATTGTGGGCACGCTCACTGTGGTGCAACACACAGCAGCATGGCAACACAGACACACATACACAGTGTGAGTCGGCGTGCAAACGCGAACGAGGGTGTTGCGCAGGCTGTGAGGTTTGAAACGGCCATTGCAGAAGTTTTCATGTGTGAGCAGCAACACATGTTGCGTGCAGTAAAGCAATGACAGTCATGAGCAGGCAGCACAGGAGGGTGGCGGGTCGGTGCAGGGTGAGTTGAGGCCTCAACAGGCTGCGGCTGGGACCGTCAGCCACGTATGTATCAAGACAGCTGAAAGGCTCAGTAGAAAATGCCAGGATGCCAGAAGCCTATGCAACAGCCTCATCCCAGTAGCAAACCACTAAGTTACCAAGTACGGATAACACCTTGCACCGGTGACCCCCCCCCCCTTACGCACCCCTCCCCTCCCGAACTCCCCGGACTACACCCAGCACCGGGTGACCCCCCTCCCCAGGCCGCCCTGCCAACGTACTGCACACACCTGAGGACTTGTTTGATGCGATTCATCGTCTTCTTCACCTGCACATGCACAACAACAGCACACAGCAAAATGTGAGCCAGCATTGTGCATCTGCTGCAGTGGTGGGAGCCTGCAGGTTTTCCATGCAGCACCAATGGGATGTGCTGCTGTGTGCATTCCCACCCCACCCCCCCACACAATTCCACGTATTCTCACCCATTTGCCCCAGGAGTCAGCCCCTCCCCCTTGGACTTCCCTCCTCCTCCACCTTCCTCGCCCCCTCTCCATGATGTACGGCAATAACGTCGTGCTTCAGCCTACTTGTACACTATTAAATATGTGATGGCTTGTGTCGGCACTCCTGCGGCCCCCTTCACCTCCCATTTAGCTGCCAGCTGCCCCCCCCCCCCCTTTCAACCCCCTGTACCCCTCCCCATCCCTGTTTGTTGCAGCCCCCCCCCCTCGCCCTCCCCCCTGCCCTTCAGCCGCTCGCCTCCTCACCGAAACGTATCGCAGTACGTAGCCGTGCTTGAGCTGGCTCTGTACCTGCGTTGTCCGCTCCTTTTTTGCCTCCCACTCCAACTGGGTCAGCAGCATGTTGCGCTCCTTCAAACACACATACCTGACAGGAATCAGCAGGGGGATGGGGGGGGGGGGTCACAGCAGCGTGGCAACATCAGCTGTGCATGTTTGAAACCGCACGGGAGATCATTGGATTGATTGGTTGCAGCTTGCATCTGCAACATCACAAAACCCCACTTGCTTGGTCCCACCACCACCCACCACCCACCCACCACCCCACCCACCCACCCACCCACACAATCCCATGTTTTCTACGCGAGCCCTTGGCCTCAAGCACATAAGTGGATACAATCTCAGTTCCCCTGCTGCTAGCACCAACACCGTGCTGAGCATTTGGGTGAACCACAATAGATACCCCCCCCCCCTCCACCCCCCCCCCCCCCCTGCACTCACCAGAGTTTGTGCAGGTCATCCCAGCTCTTGTTGCGCAGCTCCTTGGCATACCACGAACGACCTGGGGACACACAAGCAGCAGCAGGGGCAACAGCAGGTCGGCCAGCAGCAGTGGCAGCACCAGCAGCACTTCAGGTCGGGGCAGCTTGCCGACGTCACTAGACAACTTCTCAAACAAAACATTGGCTCAGCTGCGCTGGGAGAGAACAAACCTGTTGCAGTTGCACCAACAATACAACAGGCAATGCATGAAAGCAGCTGACGCAGGCACTACTGCTGCTGCTGCCGCATGGCCTGAAAGTGTGTTGGCGAGTACAGCAAGATGGCCAGTCATCCTCCCCCCCCCAGCCAGCTAGACAGGTGCTGTCACATGATTTTGTGCACATGCACAATGACACCAAGAGATGCTGTTAACCATGTGTAGTGTTGGGCTCAGACTTATAACTTATGCTTTCTTCCCATCACTCACCGTTGGCAGCATTGGCGGCATCCACTATATCCTGAAAGTCACTCAAGCCTGCATACGAGCTGCGGCTGCTGCTGAATGCACGCCATTGCTGTCGGTGCTGCTGCTGTGGCTGCTGCTGCTGATGTTGTGGCACAGGACACTGCTGTTGCTGCTGTGTGCTTGCTGCTAAAGGTAATTGCTGCAGCAGCAGCAGTTGCTGCAGCGCACACCCTGCTGCTGCCGCTGCCGTGCCTGCTGCTGCCCTGTGCCCAAGCAGCGCCAGCAACATCGCACTATAGGCTGATGCTGTCTGTGATCGGGCTGCTGATTGTGCAGTGCAGACACACACAGGGCCGTCTGTCCTGTCCAGCACTGGAGCAGCAACTCAGGGATTGAGTGCCTCAGCAGCTTTGGGCTCCCCACCCAAGCTACTGGAGCTTGATGACTGGTAAGAGAAAGCTGGAGAGCGTGTAGAAAGCCTATTTCACCCGATGTTGATGACACTGACCGAGAAACAGGGGGGGCAGATGTTCTGTGCTGCAGCGGTCCCGATGGATTTGTGCGGTGCAAGATTTCTGCATGAAACTCAGAACAAGCTGTCTATCACCGTCCGTGTCCGTCCACTTGCCCTTGACCAGGGATAATAACAGGTTGGCAAGATCGTAATAGATCGCGAAGCCAACTCTTCTGACCAAGGGGTATTCAAGCGTTAGCTATGCTGTTATTATCCCTGGTTGACACAGAGTTCTTACAATCAGTCAGGTTAGACCCTTTCATTGATTATCGTATCACTGCCACACTGCCTGCAACAGCCACCAGTGAAGCAGTACCTCTGGGCATCTGACACAGTGCCCCTCACATCTACAGTAGCCATGTCTCTCGCCTCCCTTCCTGATGAGGTCCTCAAGCTCGTGATGCAGCATGTGCCCCTCAAGGACCGGCTGACCAGCTGCTGTTTGGTGAATAGGAGGCTGCATGCTGCAGCAGTGTCAGCAACAGATCAACTGGCAGTCTTCCTGCCTGATGATTTCTGGGAACTCAGGGTGATACGGTCGTCGCTAAACGACTGGAAAACCGTTTCAGACCGCAGACTCCAGCTCAGCTCCTCTGATCGTGCCGGCAGCATCCTGCCATGGCTGTCCCTCTATGGCCAGCACTTGACCACCTTGAGCATACTGGGCCTACCACAGCTACTGCAGCAGCTGCCATGCCCCAACCTGGTCCAGCTATGCATAGAAAACTGCAGTGTGCAGCTGGGGCCATCAGCACATGGCCAGCCAGGTGTCATCGACGGCTGCACCAAGCTGACACGCCTGGATGCACACTCATCGATGCCCCAGCAGGTGCTGTTGTTGACAGCCTGTCAGGATTGGGGCACCTGCAGCATTTGGCCGTGATTCCAGACGCCGACGAGTTTTTTATTCAATTGGAGGCTTCTGTATTGCCACGCTGCCGTGTCTGCAGCATCTGACATATCTCCATGTTGCTGGTCTCAGTGCTGAGAATATCCTGCAGTTGGGTGGCCTCACCAACCTGCAGGTGCTTCACTTTGAGGTGCATGATGACATTATTGTTGGCCTCAATAGTTTGTCGGATTTGGTGTTTCCTGGCTCTCTTAGGGAGCTGAAGAGCGAGCCGTTTGTTGACGTCGGGGTGCTGTCTCTGGTCCCTTCAGAGTTACAGAGCCTTTGTCTGCATAGTGCGGTGGGAGGCCCCGCCGAGGTGTTGTCTGACATGGCTCGGCTGCAGCACTTGACAAAGTTGCATGTAGAAGCCCAGGATGGCCTGAACTGGCCTCCCCCTGGTCCTGCATACTCAGCCCTCACAGCCAGCAGCAACTTGGTGGCCTGGCATGTGTTTAACACCCGCCTTCCTGCCGGTGTGTGGCAGTATGTGTTTCCTGCAGCGCGCGTCCTGCCGCACCTGACATATTTGTGCATTCATGACCACATGCATTTCGGCGATCCTGAGCTGCCCTCAGCTTGGGATGCAGCAGCCTTGTCACGCCTTGTCAGCTGCTGCCCCAACTTGCGTGAAATCTCGGGCATTAACGTGCAGCACGGGCGGCATGTGTCTGCGCTGCAGCAGCTCACAGCCTTGACCTGCCTGAAAGCATGTTATGGTGTAAATGGCATAATGGCCATGGAAGAGTCCATCAAGGGCCTGGCAGCCATCACACAACTCAAATGGTTCTGTCTGTCGCCTGCCGATATGCAACTGCCAATGGAAGCCCTTCTGCCACTCACAAGCCTCACATCCCTGACCCAGTTCCAGTGTGATACTGGAGTGGGAGCGCTGGATTTTGATTCCACGCAGGTATGTTTGCCAGCTCCGCCTGCAGAGCATTGGGTAACAGTTTGCTAGTGCACCTGGAGCTACGCAGGGCTAGCATCAGTATGCGGGGCTCGCTGGTCATCCCTGGTCGTCATGCATCCCAGTGTACAGTTTATGGCTGGTGGCTTGTGCGTGTGAGGTCCCAACACTACCAGCACCACTTGCTGCCAGCAACTTGGCTGACATGTTGTGACTGCTTTGTCTGTCGCAGGACGCCTCAGTTCCTGATGTGTGGCTACAGCTGCTGGAGCACTGTGCTGCCGACCCCGACTGCCGGACGACAGTCCTGCGCAACCTGGCGCAGCAAGTGGCAGAGCAGCGAGCGCTGACAGCGCAACAGTTGGCTGAGCAACAGGCAACAACAGCACAGCAGCTGTCTGCACAGCAGCAGCAGATCAACGCCTTGCGGCAACAGCTGGAGGCACAGCAGCAGCTTGCAGCGCAGCAGATTGCTGGCCTGCAGCAGCAGCTGCAGGAGGTGCTGCAACGTCAAGGCTGGAGGACGCCCTAAGGTTCGTCTTTTGCTGACCCAGGTGAACTCACAGTGTTGCACGTTGGGGGGGGGGGGGGGACTTGCAAGAGTATGCTGCATGTCTGACTACGTAATGTTGTGAGGCCGTCCGGCAGGTAGTCAATGCTTCCGGCCAAAGCCCCTACAAGCCGGACCCACCTCCGCACATCGAGGTGCAGCATAGTCCCCAGCACAGCACACAGCACAGCCTACCTGTCAGCGCTGACTATATCACCCAATATATTCTGAGCGCCAAGTTCTTGACATCGCATCTGCACACTCAGTAGCGTGACTAGGTCGCGGCCTGTGACGCTGTCTGTTGATGCTTGTCTATGCAGGCTGGCCCAGCCCCTGCTGTGTGGCTGCAGCTGCTGGAGTGCTGTGCTGCAGACCCAGACTGCCAGCCCACAGCCCTGCGCAGCCTGGCACAGCAACTGTCAGCACAGCAGCAGCACATGGCTCGCTTGCATGAGATAGACTGTGCGCCTGATGACGAGGGCGACGACGATGATGATGACGAGGACAGAGATGTGGAGCGCCTGAGCTTGAGCCTTGTGCAGGTATGCTTGTGCCTAGACCAACACTAGTAGATAAGTTGCGTCTACTCGTCAGCTCGGGGTCTGTCTTTCCGCACTAGCTGCCCAAGGCTGGGGCCACTATGAATGTTACATGTGTTGGTTACATGTGTTTGTTAGCAGCTGTGGCTGTGGCTGTCTGGGGGTTGACAGCAGTGTGGGTCAAGCATGTGACAGGAGGAGGAGCATGTGAAGGCCATGTTTGCTTGCCACATGGTTTGCAAGCGATTGAAGGGCACTCTGTAGACACTATCTGCCTGTCTTCCATGTATCTTCCGCAGGACGCCTCAGTTCCTGCGGTATGGCTGCAGCTGCTGGTGCGCTGTGCTGCAGACCCTGACAGCCAGAAAGCATTGCTGCGCAGCGTGTCGCAGCAGCTGGCTGAGCACAAGGCGCTACGGTAAGCAAGCAGCAGCTGTCAGCACAGCAGCAGCAGCTTGCTGGCTTGCAGCAACAGCTGGTGACGCAGCAGGAGGCTGCGGCAGCGCAGGCTGCTGGCTTGCGGCACCAGCTGTCAGCACAGCAGCACCAAACTGCTGGCTTGGAGCAGCAGTTGGTTACACAGCAGCAGGCTGCGGCAGAGCAGATGACTGTCATGCAAGGGCAGCTGCAGGCGCTGCAGTCACAACTGCAGGAGCTGCTGCAGCGCCAAGCTCAGTACTGGAAGGAATGCATGCAGGACAAGTTCTGCAGCTCTGGGTCCTTGCTGGGGTGGACAGTAGGAGTTGTGCTGGTATATGGTGGCACAGGTATCATGGTGCAGGCTGCAGCAGTCCTGCAGCTCTCAGCTGCCCAGCTTGCTTGCTACTGCAGCGTTGCACGGCCTGTTGCACCGTCGTGTTACAAGCATGTTTCGTGCTGGCATGGGTACACCTGCACTGACAGCTTGGGCGGTGCTGGTTGGCATGTGTCGTGAGTGCGCACCTCTGTCATAGAGTGCTATGGTCAGTTGCTGTGTGGACTCTAGGTATGTTGCAGCGGGCCACGTGGTGTTGCGTCGGCTGTGCCTGATGCATTCCTCTGCCTGTCATATCAGCTGCTCTTGATGTGGCTGCAAGAGGCTGCAAAGTGCATTGCAGTCTGTGTACCCTGGCCAAATTGTCAGCAGGTTTGTCACTACTAGTACTTTAGCAGGCTGGTATGTCTGTGTGCTTATTGCATAGGTGTCACGCCACGGATGCTGTTACTTGCCTCAAGTTACACGTGTGCGTGCCTGGTGTACGCTTGTCATGCCCTGTCGACGTTGCTGAATGGTTGAAGGTGTTGTTCACCCCCCCCCTCCCGGTGCTGTGCATGGAATTGGGGGTGTGAGGGTTGTCTGCATCATCATGGCTTGCTTGGATTGAAAAGCACTGCAGTGGTGCAGTGTCCTTGCCAGTGTTTTTTCCTGCTTGCTGTGGGCAGCTGCCATTGAAGCTCCATGTAGATACCATTGCCAGATCATGATGGACACTGGGCTTGCAACATGCCAAGGTTGGGCTCAGGCTTGATGTTCATCTGCAGCATCACGGATCTGCAGGGGCTGGTCAGCCTTCTTTCATGTGGTGTGGGAAACCCACCTTGACAGCTTGTTGTGAGGTTGCCAAGTTGCTTCACGCGGCCTTCACCTTGTGCTTTTGGTGTCAACTCGAGTAGTACACACTCGTAGTACACACTCGAGCATGCACATACATGCGTTGCTGTATGGTGTCGGTGTATGCTTAGTGGTGTGCTTCTCTGTTCGTCAAGGGTTGCTGGTGCTGCCACGGTTTGGGGCTTGTAGACTGTTTTGTGACATGACCTGTTCGTCACGACACGGTGTGCTGATTATCATGGCCGGTCCTTACATGGTAGCAGTGCCAACACTAATGTTCATATCTGCACTGCACGTGTTGTGGCAGGCGGTAGCAATGGCCAACATTCGTGAGGCAAGAATTGGCAAGCACTGTTCAACAACAACAAGAGGTTTGTTATACCGGTAATGCCATACCTCAGGCTAGCTCAGTGTCATAGGCATCTTGCTTGCTTGTTAGCTGTCACTGAGGGTCACCACTGGCCATCTCTAAGTTCGCACACAGGACCGGGACATTGCCGACCTTCCTGGCGCACGCACAAACAAATAAAGATACAGAGACACCCCCTTGGTCTCTTAACGCCATAGAACTTCGTCCCATTGGCCTCGCGTCCGTTGAAGACGGCTCTTCATACCAACACGCCTGGGGGTCTAGGGCAATGGCACTCGTGGCCACATCTCACTCCCCAGGGGCACACCTGGGGGCCGTGTAAACCCACTGAAATTCGGGCTGGAGATGTTGTTCGACATGGGAGACTGGACGCACTTGGAGAAGCCAACACTACAGGAGTGTACTTCAAAGCTTGGGAAGACCAGGACAAACACATAAACCACAACAACAGTCACCTCTTCATGAGAAGTACCGCGATCAAACACAGAAGACGGAAACTGCTCTTACAATACAGATGGGGCCTGCTCCCAACCAACAAGCTGCTGAGCCGCTATAAAGTAATAAATAATAACAACTACCCCCTGTGCAACCAACCTGATGGGGGGCACCACGCGCTCAGCGCATGCCCAAGACTGTCCGGGGCAGTCACAAGACGGCACAATGACGCGGGGTCACTGATTATCCAAGCAGTGTACAACGGGCACAGCGGCGCAGAACTGGTGATGAGCGACGTCGGCCTGAGCCGTAGATGTGCCATCATGAAGGGGAAAGGAAGAATTCCGCTCGGTGTCTTGCCAGAAAGTATGCCGGACGGCCTCAAACGAAGAATCCGACAGCGCTGCAAACCCGATGCGCTAATGGTACATACGGAACAACACATCACACACTACGAGCTCATTGAGATTAAATACTGTAGAGACACGGACCCTACGCACCAAGAGAACAGGGCCGACCGCCAGCACGACCGTCTGATGAAATCAATCAAAATCTTCGACCCCAGCGCAGAGGTGAAACTGACCAGCATCTTACTGGGAGTATCTGGATGTATTTATAAGAAAACAGAAGAGCACCTGAAGGACTTGGGAATACAGGGTACAGCACTGTCACAGCTACTGAAGAAACTCCACCACCTGGCAGGTAAACATGTAGAGGAAATCTGGAACACGAGACATGCCGCCATACAGAACGCCAGGTACTACGCCAAATCAAGCTGGAGCAAGAGGAAAAGAGAAGTGCATGGCCAACCACTGCCTGACCACAGGAAACAAAAGAAGCTGAAGCAGCACTTTTGATCCCTAGGGTGTGTAGGCACCTGGGGTTACGGTGGGGACGTGGCGACCGATATGAGGTCACACACGGCCCTTTCCTCAACTAACGCTAAATGCCTGGCATTTTAGCGTCATCTCTCTCTCTCTCTCTCTCCCCTCAGTCCTGACCTGAGGGAACCTTGAATCCCTAGGGTAGCACACCCAATAGCGGGCTCCATGCCTTTTCCGGCTGTATTCTGCACCCACTCCTTCCTTTGCCTCTGTGGCAGTAATCAGCATCAGGGGATCCCTCTCCCTTCACTGCACTTGCTCGGGTCAGCAGCCTGGCTCGGGGTATTATCACCCCCCATAGGGGGCCGACGGGTGGGCCGGGATTCGAACCCGGGTCTCCCCGACAATCCCCGACAAACAAAACATGATTGTGCTCGCTATATTAGCGCAGACGACCCTCCACTAAAAAGATTTTTAGGCGGCACGCACGGGGGGCTGTGCCAAGGCGTGGAAACAATGCAGTAGGTGTCTGGATGACCTGGGTAAATTGTGCAGGGCGCTACTCCAGTGTGCTGCACTTGGTGGGGAGTGCAGGGGATTAGTCACCTGCTGACAAATGAGTGATGGAGATCAGCTTGGCAGCACGCAGGCGTGGTGATTTCACCACACACGCATAGATCAGTGACAAGTGCATGCAATTGTAAATCCCTGTGACGATATCTCGCTCAATGGCAGGCAGCCATCTTGCAATCGAAGGCCAGACGCCACCAGCCCGATAGAGTGCTTCCACAGTGCGACTGCCGTGCATTGGTCAGCAAGTAATTAAAGTTAACCAATTCAGGCACGGAATTGCGCGCAGCAGCAGATCGCAGTCAGCCGCAACAGCAAGCAGCAGCGATCGATGCAGCGGGCCCCGGGGTTACTTGCACCCAGCGCGACAGTGTGTTGGGCAACCGCAGCTTGTGTATAGTCAGAGCAGCTTGCAGCTCACCCAGCCAGCCCAGCTGTGCAGCAGTGTCCCTGCAGTCAGCCGGGTCAGCAGCAGCACAATCAATGCAGCACGATAGTGCACACAGTGCGATAGTGTGTTGTGCAACCGAAATAGCTGTAGGTCCAGTGCCAGCATTTGTATAGTTAGAGCAGCAGCTTGCAGCAGTCACCGAGCCAGCCCAGCTGTCAGCATGTTCCATGCAGTGGTGCTGCACATACACAGTACAGTCATACTCAGCAAAGCATGCAAAACCATCTGGTACCACCTGCCTTCTTTCCTCCATTGCCTATAGCCCTTGACACCCTTCCCCCCTCCCTTTTCGCCCTGTGAGGCAACCAGGTGCCTACCTGCTCAGCGTGTGACATGCCGTCCAACATACCCCAAGCAACCTCCCCACCCAGTGGTGCACTTCCATCCCTTTCTACACCATTGTGCTATGCTTATAAGCACTGGTGCCATGTGTGAATTTTTGCAAGTTGACTGCAGGACTGCTAGACCAACCGAGTGGAGAGTGTGCTGGCAACCCCGTTGGTGGAATTTTGACAGTGTCGAGATGGTCATTCAACATGGTGCCACGAAGCTCTTGGGAAGCTTCCTGTGTAATCAAATATTATATCAATGATATGTATGCAACATTTGAGCGGTTCAAAGCAGTTTTGTAAAAAATCTTTTTTAGCTTTTTTATTTTTAGTGGTGCACCATATTAGCACTACATAAGGGCGCAACAGAAACCGATTGTCACCAGCACACTTGTGCCATAAGTCGTCAGTGACAACTCTCAAAATCACGTTTGTACACAACAATCAACCGTTCCATATAAGCGCCTACACCCTACGAAGCATCTTCACAACATGTACTGGCACTAACGAGTTGCCTACATGCACAACCAACACCACACTCCGCAATGCAGTAGATCAATCAAGCAACCACCATTGTAGCTATGATACACCGTGCACCATGTGGGGGATAACCCAACAAAACCTGAGTCGGAGCTAGTGCGGCATGCCCACATAGTTCGCTAACACAAAGGCACATGCCCACAAGGTTCACATGTAGCTGGTCTGTCTTGGCAACTTCCGTGAAAAGCCAGTGATGCAACATGGTGCACCTCAAGCAAACCAATCATACTGGCGCAAGTGTGCATACTTGCCTTGGGCTGACTTGACCTTGCCCTGCAGCCATGACTTGGTGCGCCGTTGCTTCTCAACTGCAGCG
This sequence comes from Desmodesmus armatus, assembly GCA_007449985.2. Classification (NCBI taxonomy): domain Eukaryota; kingdom Viridiplantae; phylum Chlorophyta; class Chlorophyceae; order Sphaeropleales; family Scenedesmaceae; genus Desmodesmus; species Desmodesmus armatus. The sequence continues at coordinate 38,356 of VIIQ02000343.1, forward strand.
GAAACCACACCTTGTGCTGAAAACCTTGCCACAGCCTTGTGAAGTATGCCTTTCCCTATCTGACGCGGTGTGGGTGGCTCACCCTGGTGACCATCAAACATGTCATCAGCCACATCATTACTGCCAGCCACAGAGCCACTCATGCACAGGTGCTTCCCAAGTATTGCCATTGCCCTAGACCCCCAGGCGTGTTGGTATGAAGAGCCGTCCTCAACGGACGCGAGGCCAATGGGACGAAGTCCTATGGCGTTAAGAGACCAAGGGGGTGTCTCTGTATCTGTAGTGATTGAGGCGGCTTGGGAGAGGCTCTGTTGGGAGAGCATCTTCCCCTGTGTTGAATAGACATCATGTTGGTGAGTATCTTGGGAGCATTCTGGCGTATTGATGATGTGGGTCAGTCAGTTGACCCTTGGGACAGAGTGTGACAGTTATGTGGGTCAACTCTGTGAAGCTCATCAAAGGCTGGTGCCGTTCGGTGCTGGTCACCTTTGTCGTCCCTAGTGGATTGGCTTGGTCAGTCATGCTTCCTTTTGTAAGTCACAGTACATGATCCATCCATGAAGCCTCCCTCTACAGAGTATGGCTTGAGTTGAGGCAGGACAGACTTCTCAAGGCCTATGCCAGTTTAGTCTAGTCTTTCAGTCCCCTCGTCGACTCCTGTGCCTATCATGAAAGGCTCACGCTTCCTTATCACACAGAATCCATTAGGACACAGGCTGTCCAACCTGTTCTCCAGACATCGAGGGGCTAATCAGTACAGTGGTAGCGGAGACATGGCATTCGTTTGCTCTTCTATGGGCGAACGACGGGTGTTTGCTAGGCAGTTTCCCCTGTTGGCAAACGACGAAGCTGCTGGTGTGGGACAGCAGTACCGTTTCTGGAGGACAGCAATGCTCGACTGACCGATGGGACAAGTAAGGAGGACAAAGCAGTGTGTGATGAAGGCTGCATCGGTGTGCCTTTAAGCCGTGGCAGCATTGTGATGATGTATGTGTGGTGCAGAGACCAGATCCTTGTGGTGTTTTGGTTGTGAGGTTGTCAGTGCCAGTTGCATCGTGGCCGTCGCAGTGAAAGGAGGACAGTTTGAGTCCCTCTTGCTGAGAAGCAATACACCGCCTGCAAGCATGGCTATGTCGGCTGCATGGTAATCAAAGCTGTGTATGCTTACTGCTGTGGCGATCCCAGCAGGCTCAGTGTGGAGAGGACAGAGTTCAGCTGCATGTGTTGTTGAGGCCATTTGCATGTTTATTTGACATGCCTTCAGTGTGCCGATGTGTGTAGACACAGGAAGGACATCAGATGTGTGTTTGGCTGCCTTGTGAAAGTGTACTCTGTGGTTCTACATGTGGAACAGTTATGATGCTGGCCAAGGAGCCTTGAGTGTTGCCTCCTTAGGGACAGCAGTCAATGGCCGGGTGTACGCTGTGAGTCTATTTGGCTGGTGTGCATCAGTGGCGTGCTGCATGTTCAGGCATTGTGCACACGCTTGTGCAGACGCTGACTGTTGCAGTGGCTAGAGTGCCAATGTGATCCACGGTAGTGTGGCTTGGTGGTTTGCTGGTCCTGACAGCTTTGGGCTGTGGTCACATGTCAGCCTATCTTTCGAAGTGGTGGCCGGTGTGTTGTGCATGTTGGCGCAGTTGGTAAAGGCATCTGCCTTGAAGGAGCTCTTTGAAGCATTGCCGATGATGCATTGTCGTGTGCTTGAGCTACCCTATGCAGTCCCATATTGCATGTTGACATGGTGCACGCAGTGGTGTGTTCAAAGTTGGCAAGCAGTTTGGGTGTGTGTTTTTGTAGTGCTTTGTTGCTGGTTTGCACTGTGAGCACAGGTACACTCAGTTTGGTCGCCAGGTTGTCTGCTGCAGAGCGACATCTGCCTCCTGCTGAGTGCTTTGCAGTTCTTGGGTGCTGTTGTACGAGCTTGTGTTCATGGCTGTGCTGTGCAAGTGTGTCGCACTCTTGCAAGTACTAGGGGTTTGTATCGGCGTTTTGTCGTCTTGTGTGACAGTGCGGCGTGTTGGCCTAGCGCCCTGCCGCTTGTCCACTATGGCAACGCAAGTGTCGCCATCTCGGTTTTGCGCTGTGGTTCGCGTTGTGTGTGTGTGTTGGCTACTTTGGCTATTCCCAGCGTTCTTGCAGGGTTTATGGTTGTCGTGTGGCGATCGCGCTTTGGCTTGGTTGGCGGGACTCGCTAAATCGCGTGAGTGGCATCGACGAGCAGTAGCATCGCTCGTGTGACAGGGAGCGGCGCAACTGCATAGCCCTGTTGGCGTTTGTATGCTGGCTCTGTGCGTTGTGGATGTGTTCTTCTGCACGCTGCACAATGGAGACAACTTCGTGGCTTGTTGCAGTCTTGAGTTGTATGCAGGCTGCAGAGGTTGTGTTTCACAGGCAGTGCAAGCCAGTGTGTCTTCTGAGGTGTTGTGTGCTTGTGTAAGGTTGTCAGTGGATGGTTTCTGGCAAGTGCATGTTTGTGCTCATTCTGAGTGCCTTTGGGTGGTCAGATTCCTGGAGACGACGACTGTGTTGCGTGACTGCTGTGTCTGAGTTGTAGACAGCAGCAACGGTGACAGTGTGTCAGGACATGGTGGCGAGATCTTTGTGCGTACGCCATCTGTGATGAGGTCAGTTGCGCTGTCAGTTGGCGCAAAGGTTTTGGTGCTGAGCAAGTGTCATGGTTGTGTTGTGACAGCTGGGCAGATATCGATGCTGTTGGTAGGTCGAAGGTGTGGTAGGTGTTGGTGAACTGCATTTTGCAGAAGGCTAGGCATTCATCTCTCCTTTGCTTTCATGCGGGTTTTGTTAGCTGTACCTGGAGGCCAGTGCGTGCCGAACAGCTCCATGCATCCTTTGTCCTTGCCTATGCCTTGTCGTGAAGTTTGGGCAGTTTTCAGTTGCAGTTCAGTTGCGTCTGTCACGGGTCGGTGGTTTGACGCACTAGGTGTTACCCGCCCGTTGATCAGTATCCCCCTTTCCTACTGTGGTGCTTCCCCTTGGCTTCGTGTTGGCTTGACTTCGTCCGGCCGTCAGGCAACGAGGGCGTTGCCTTGGTGAGAGGGAGCCGCATGTAGTGATTGAGGCGGCTTGGGAGAGGCTCTGTTGGGAGAGCATCTTCCCCTGTGTTGAATAGACATCATGTTGGTGAGTATCTTGGGAGCATTCTGGCGTATTGATGATGTGGGTCAGTCAGTTGACCCTTGGGACAGAGTGTGACAGTTATGTGGGTCAACTCTGTGAAGCTCATCAAAGGCTGGCGCCGTTCGGTGCTGGTCACCTTTGTCGTCCCTAGTGGATTGGCTTGGTCAGTCATGCTTCCTTTTGTAAGTCACAGTACATGATCCATCCATGAAGCCTCCCTCTACAGAGTATGGCTTGAGTTGAGGCAGGACAGACTTCTCAAGGCGTATGCCAGTTTAGTCTAGTCTTTCAGTCCCCTCGTCGACTCCTGTGCCTATCATGAAAGGCTCACGCTTCCTTATCACACAGAATCCATTAGGACACAGCCTGTCCAGCCTGTTCTCCAGAGATCGAGGGGCTAAACAGTTCAGTATCTTTATCTTTTTTTTATTGGGGAACTAGCAGACGGGTCATCAGCCACATGCCTATTGATTGCCTCACAATCACCCATCCCCATGTGTACCATGGTAGAACAGAATCACCAGGCAAGGTGTCATCTGCCACATGCCTAATGGCGTCCTCATCACTCGTTGGTGTGTACTCGCTCAGTGTGGTGGAGCCAAGCGGCAAGCTGTCATCTGTGCCAGAGCCACAATGCTCTTCATCTGCACTTCTTGAGTCTACCAGACCTGCGCGCGGCAGGTCCAACCCCCAAATCTCCAAGCAAGGCAGCTGCAACAACGACTCTGGCAAGTTGGTCAACTTTGAGCAGTTGGAAAGCTTCAAGTCTTCCAATGCAACCAAGCCCCGAAATGACTCGGGCAAATTGGACAACCCAACACAGTCTGACAAATCCAACCAAGTTAGCGCAGCCAAGCCCCCCAACGAAGCGTGCAAGCTTGTGAAGCTAGCACAACCTAACAGGCCCAGCAGTTTCAGTGCAACCAAGCCCCCAAACGACTCAGGCAAGTTGGACAACCCACGTGGGTGCACCGCAGTCTGACAAATCCAATTCAACTAGCGCAGCCAAGCCCCCAAACCACTCCGGCAGGCTTGTCAAGCCAACACAACCTGACAGGTTCAGGCACAGCATTGCAACCAAGTCCCTACACGACCGAGGCAGGCTTGACAAGCCAATGCGACCTGATAGGTTCAGCGACTTCAACGCAACCAAGCCCCCAAACGACTCCGGCAGGCTTGTTCGGTTTCCAGTACAAGCTGACAACGTCCAAAAATTTCAAATCCGGGGCAAATCCTGAAAACCGAACGCCTGGCCGCGCCTTCTAGTAGGAGAGATCAGTGTAATGAGAACTATCTTTTGATCGCGCAGATTTGCGATGCGTGCGCCAGACAGGGCAGGGTGAAACCGATCCAGCTGATCGACAGCGTACAGGAGGTTCACACAACAAAAAAGAAGCAACATCACCCCATTGAATGCTGCAGATGCTCAGATTCCAGCGGCGACACAGTGAATTTGCGTCAGTTGGAGTAACATTGCAATGGCTGACGCCCTGGCTGCGATCAATAGGTGGCCTTTTGTCTATCAAAAACTCAGGTTGGGAATTAAGCAGCCAGCATGCACAATCTGCGGACTTTGCAGTGCGCACTTTGTATACGGCGTGATGCAGGACGTTGAAACATGCGATAGAACCAATTTTTTTGGTCTAGATGCTCTAGGTACCCAGCGAATAGGCTGAAACCAACCAGCACGACAGCTACCGTTGCGATCGGTGCGTTATAACATGGCTTGTGACACACTTGCTCCGCTGGCCGGATTTAGAGCAACCCAAGCTATATGACGCCTACTGACATGAAGGTGTGCTACCTCTGCCAACCCTGGAAGCAGGGCAGCTGTTCAAATGACTTAGTCACCAGCTGTGTCATCATACGTGCAATGTGAAGCCTGCCTGGAACCTCACGGCTGGCATGGCCGCGACTCGACAAACAGCAGACTCAGGTATCACCAGACATAGCATACCCCCAGCATCAATACAACAGCAGCCTGTAATTGCAGCAACCCCCGAAGGAATTTGGCAAAGTAGACAAGCTAGCACACTCTGACAAGTCCAGGTCCTCTAGCTCAATCCAGCCGCCAAACGAGTCCGGCAAGCTGTGCAACGCACATGCGTACAAACACAGGACGTTCAGTGCCACTAAGCTCCCGAGCCCCTCAGGCAGACTGGGCAAACTGCAACAACCTGATAAACATAGGCTTGTGAGTGCAGTCAAGCCCCCAATCGACTCTGGCAAGCTGGACAACCCACCACAACCTGAGAGGTCCAACCTCTCTAGTGCAACCAAGCCCCCCAAGGAGTCGGGCAAACTTGACAAGCTAACACAATTTGAAAGGTACAATCTCCTAAGTGCAACGCAGCCCCCAAAGGACTCGGGCAAGCTTGACAAGCCAACACAATCTGACAAGGACAACCAATCCAATGCAGTAAAGTTCCCAAAAGACTCTGGCAAGCTTGAGAAGCCGCCACAAGCACTCAGGATCAAAGTATCCAATGCAACCAACCCCCCCATCGACTCTGGCAAGCTGGACAACCCAGCACCACCGCTCAAGTCCAAACTGGTTAGTGCGGTCAAGCCCCCCAGTGACTCAGGCAAGCTAGAAAGGGAAGCACACCTTGACACACACAGCTTTTCCAATGTAGCCATGCTCCCAAGGGACTCGGGCAAGCTGACCAGATCATCACAATTTGTCAGGTGCAAGTGTGTCAAAGCCGCTAGATTCGTAAAAGAATCAGGTAGGCTGGACAGATGCTGCCCATGTTTAATTGACACACATTGCAGCTTTGTCAGTCTGCCTAAGGAGTCCGGCAGCGTGGCTGCTCCATCAGCCAACTTGAGGCTGCGCAACGCCTTCAGCTCCCCAAATGACTCTGGCAGACAAGCCTCAAGCCCAGACAGATCCAGCACTTGCAGTGCGGTCAAGGACTCCGGCAGACTGGCAACTGGCCCCCCCAGGAAGAGCTCTTGCAGTGCTGTCAGCTCATCAAGCACATCTGATAGGCCATCAGAATTTTCCAACCTAAGGATGCGCAAGTTGGTGTGCTCAGCAGTCACAACCTGCGCCCAACTCTGCCACGCTGCATCATAATTATATATACCATGCACGGTTAGCTGCTCCAAGTGTTTGCAGCGGCCGATGTTGGTGACAAAACTCAGCAGCTTGTCCTCACCAATGTGGTCCTTTTAGCGACTCTGGGTTAAAATCAACTGCTTTCAGAGATGGCAGTGTTGTCGCTGTAGCCATGGCGTCGGCCAGTTCCACCAAAGCAGCACGTGAGCGGAGCCCCAGCGAGCAGCCCTGCAGGCAAGCAACAAGACATCCGCCGACATGATGGCTTCAGAGGACCAACCCACAATTTGGTACAGGCAAAGGTGCAATGCACTGGGCCGCTTGGTCCATGAGGCATGGCATCAGTTCTGCTGTTGTGTACTGTCTCGGTGAAGTCTTGGCGACATAAAAATAATTTAACAAAGAACTTTGTCACAAAGATACAATTTGCTTTGTGCTATGGCTAGCAAACTCTGCATGGCATAACATGCACAACCATTTCTGTTGATGCCCCCTACCCCGGTAATAGTTGTTGACACCATGGCATATGCATGAGCACAACTCTGCAGCCACCCTTGAACACTATCGGAAGGAGGCTGGAGCATGCTATCCCTAAGTTATACAACATATATGCCAGTCGGCAGTCTGCTTCCATGAAAATCATGATACCTTGATGCATATGCTATGGGCAGTGCCATCACAACAAGTCCATGCCTTTTACACCGCAGCAATACCCGCATGATGACTTCTCATCGGATGGAGGCCACCTGGCAGATACTAGCTGGCAGCTTTCTAGCAATTCGCCACACAAAAGGGGGTTCTGCAAGCATGTTAGGATGTTGTCAAGAAGGCCGGCAACACCGACCACAATGTGAGTGTGTAGCTACGCTTACACAAATCCAAACCTATGCTGACCCCAGCGTCACACATTTGTGCCAATGACCACCCACTCACCAGCTGCACAACCACCAGCTTCTGCAAGCACATGATAGGCTGGGCTTGTGGTGCCGCAGGCAGCGATGTGTCTGAGCTCTCGTCTGGCTGAAACCCAGACTCAGGGCTCCCGACCCACATCAGGTTTGGTGATAGGCAAAGCATGCCCGAGGGCAGGTAGTAGCTGATAAGGATGCGCAGATTGCTGAGGTCACAATCATGCAGCACGTGGTGCGGGATTTGTTCTGCCTCATCTGCATCTGTGTCCTCTGCTTCACTTCCTTCTTGGTCCTCTACTAGGAAGTATGGGTAGTATACTTCCAAGTTCACTCCAACTGGTTGTGCTCCCTGTATCACAACACACACGAAACATAGCAATAGATGACTCAATTGCTGAGCAATCAAGCTGATGCAGCTATGCCACGCACGCACGCATGCATGTTGCACTGAAGTCGGCTGACAGATGCTCCACCTTGGCAAGCTCTTGCACATTGCATTGGTACGCACGCGACAAGGGTGTGTATATTTGCACCAGAGATGCTCATATGCGATGCATATGGTATTCCATACGCGGTGCGTGGTATGTATTACGCTGGTGGGTATAGCAATACATGCCCAAAATACGTGCCATCCGTGCCCTGCTGGTTTGAGGCGGAACTCTGCCAAACCCGCGCTGGTGGTGGACTTGACTGTTTCAATGCTTTTTCTGATGTTAGAACGGCCTACACATAGCCAGCTTAGTGGCTGTACCCTTTCAACAGCGGGGGACACTCACCCCCCCCCCCCCACACACACACACACACTGTGGGCGTGAAGCCCCGCCATGCACTCATAAATATATCCATTTTTGCCCAGCCGCACACATCAACACAAGGCAGATTGCACGCAGCCCACTCAAGCGACTTGCCCCTCCTTTTGTGATACATTGCATGAACTCACAAACGGTATATCTTGGTGTGCTAACCCTTTGTCACGATGGAATTGTGGCCGTGCACAGCGCCGGGCGACATCCATCAGTCGCAGCGGCATAGATCTAGGAGCTCGAGCCATTGGAAGCCACTAGGAGCACTGAAACGATTAAAAATTCAAACAGAAAGTGGTAGCTCACTATTGCGCGCCATAATGGTGCAAATAAGCGGCATAATGTTACTTGGCTGCAACCTTTGACCAGTGCGTGCATTTTGCCCTGGAAGGGGCGCATTCTGGCTTGTTTGACGACATATGACGTACTGCACGCGCAAATTACGTATTATGGTGCCTGTCAAGGCGTATTGAGCATCCCTTGAATTTTGCCTACAAAGTGACTCACCTCGACCAGCCCCTGCACGTCACCTCCGCTGTCCACCCAGACGCGGCTGCCAACGTACTGGGCACCCAGCCTGTCAGCCCTGTCACGCTTGAGGAGGATCGACTGCCCCAGGGACCTGATCACATCGAGTGTTGTGATGCGCTCATCCAGGATGCTGTGGGGCTCGTCTGGATCGTCTCTGACTGACTTGATGCTGATGAGAGACAGCTGCTTCAGCCTGTTGAGAGCCTGCTCGGCCTGGTTAGGCCACCATGCACGCCAAACAAGCATGGCCTTGAATAGGGGCTGCCCCTGCAGCACACTGACCACATCCAGGAACATGTTTTGTGCTGCCTCACTGAGGTTGCGGAAGCTGTGGTACACCACATCTTGCAGCACGGCCTCTGAAGACGCCTGGTCGGTGGGTGTCCACTCCCCATAGTTGAAGGCTGCTACCTCCTGTGTGCAACAGCAGTAGATGATGACAGAAAACAGCAGGTGAGCGTGCAACGCTGAGCTTTCACGGTCAGTGAAATCTCTTGAGGAGATAGCGGTTTGAGTGTCAAGCCACACTCATTTCATCATCATCTTGTGGATGCTCTTCAACGAGATGATGCCAGGCCAATGGGAAATTCAATTGGCGGTACGTACAATGGGGGGGGGGGGGCTCCATACCTTCCATACCTTAGTTTTTTCTTTTCATGTAAGTTCCTTACATGCCGCTACATTGGTTGGCCGTGACAGTGCAACAGCATGCTGCACTTTGCAAACAGCAACAGTGGCACAAGCTGAGTTGGACACAACCAACCTCTGTCTGAGCTGCAGAGACTTGGCCCAAGTGTGACATGCGGCAGGTTACACATCATATGCGCACCCCCATATCACCCCCAAACCAGAGAGTACCGCCCAGAGGTGGAAGTATCCCTTGAAACACCCCCCCCCCCCCGGCAAAAAAAAAAGACAAACCTCAGGACTCACCTGCCAGCGTGACAGCTTGCAGGTGCCAATGGCACTAGTGGTGTCCTCGTCATCACGCAGGGCACCACCAATGACCTGCAGGGCCAGCGGCAGGCCGCTGCATGCCTGCAGCAGCTCGTCCTCCAGCTCACACAGGCCCAGCTGCTGCAGCTGCTGCTCACCAAGCCCGTGGTACAGCTTGAACAGATCACGGGCTGGGTCTGGGCGTAGGGTTTCCATGCTGTGGTGGCGCAAGGTAGGGACCATGGCATCCTTCTTGAACAGAGCCTGCACAGCAGCAAGGTGTGTTGTAGTGGTGAGGTCGACGTGTGTTAGGTGAGTGGCAACTACAAGTAATGGCATCACAGCTGGTGAACAACGGCGCTTGGTTTGCACACAGGCGCAACTGAGTTGCAGAGCTGCACCACCCAGCATACACCCAGCCCACAGCCAAGCCAAGTGGGTCCATGTGCACATGGACTCAAGGCTACATATCTGCCCTGCCATCGCATGCCTCAACGACAGTTGTGGCATTTACTGCACACCTGGTAGGTACGGCAGGAGGGTAGTGCCTGCACCCGGCTTGTGATGATCACACGGCTGCCGCTGCTGAACACGCTGGGCAGCAGACTGTTGAGCTGGGTGTCATGGTTGACGTTGTCCAGCATTAGCAGGACCTTGTGCTGCTGCACCAGCTGCGCCAGCGACTGCAGCAACTGTGCGTTGCTGCCTGTGGGGTCAGGCTCGCCAAGGGCCTTCAGCATATGTACCAGTTTCTGGTCCAGCTGCTCAGGACTGCTGCCCGCCAGGTCAAGATCTACTATTGCTGCCTTGGGAAACTGCCTGGTGCTGCTCAGTGTGTTGAACAACAAATTGGCCAGGGTGGTTTTGCCCAGACCGCCTGCAGATTTCAGCAGCACAGCACACAATGTAGAGCTTGACGGCCAGAAGAAGGATGGCCAACACGCTTTTCTCAACCCCTGCAAAGCAAGCCCAGGGCCGGCTACGGCTGTTGCTTATCCATAGACATGTGCCGTTAGCTGTAACTTGCTGACTTAATCAACCCCGCTCGAAAACAATGCCAGCGCCGGGCTGCTGAAGATGTGTGGGCAGTCTTGCTGGCAATATGAGTGCAAACTCAAGCTTAGCTATTGCTGTGTTTCAACCCCACCTGGTCCATGCAGCCACAGCCCCAGCATCCCTGGCTCATCCACCACCAGCTGTGCTGTCAGGTCGGCCAGCTGCTGCTCGAAGCCGATAAGGTCGTGAGGGATGGAGGCCATTCGGTGCCTGGCAGGCAGCTGCTTCAGTGCTGCAGCTGCCACCTTGCGCGCAATCTGCCACTCCTCATCCTTGGGGGGAGGCACCTTGGGGTGTCTGCAGGAGCTGCTGCGCGGCAGTGCCGGCAGCTGCTGCTGGTACCGCTGCTGCTGCTGCTGCTGCTGCTGTGGTGCCAACAGCTCCTGGTGCTGCCTCCGCACACCCTGAAGGTCTTTCAAGGCCTGGAGGTTTGCAGCATGCGCCCAGGGTTGAGGCGCTGCAGGTCCTGCCACTCGGCTGACTCCTCAGCATCCACCAGCCTGTCCATGCGCTGCTGTATGTCTGCGCGCAGCTGCTCTATGCTGAGGTGCTGTAGGAAGCTGTGGTGGTGAATGTGCACAGGGATGATGTAGGGTTTGGCGTTGCCGGTGGGGTAGTCTGGGTGGCCGTGCATGGCCAGGTCCAACTCCCGCAGACACCAGTAGCGTGTGGGGTAGGATTGTGTCAGCACAACCACGAACACAGCACTGGTAGCTGCAGCTTTGACAAGCTCTGCTTGCCATGCACAGCCTGGCTGGAGGCTGTTGTGGTCAATGAATGTAGTCAACCCTGCTGCTTCAAGTGCTGGTTGGAGGATGTCGGCAGCAAAGATGCGGCCCTGCTCATCTGCACCTGTGTGGGAGATGAAGACCTGCTGCTGAAGGCCGTTTGCCTCGGCAGCCATGTAGCACAGCCTGCAAGCAACAGCAGGCACCACAGGAGGTGGGGTCAATCTGCAGCAAGCTGCAGCAAGGATGGGGCACGCCCTCGCCACCGATCCAAAGGTTTTGTGGTATCATTATGCTTGAGCAGCTTACCGAGTTGTATCTGCTGCGGCGCCGGTGCCTGAGTGGCTGAAGCAGGCCTGCAAAGTGATCGTGGAACAGGCTGTTGGCAGTAGCAACTGCAAACTGCGAAAACGATTGCTGCACGGCCAAGAGGTCTCACGTTACCATTGCTTGAGCCCAAGAGTGTATCAGGCTTATATGGTGACACCAGCCCTTCCAGTGACCTGTTGACCGAGCTTCGAACTGGTCCGGTGACCTTCTTCCGCTCTGTCCCTCAAGAACGGATGGTGCAGGTCGCAAATTACAGTTGCGTCCGCTGTTGCTCCCTTCAAAGTCAGCATGATGGCGTCAGGCTTCGAGCAGCACAAAGAATGGCTAAATCTCCTCGTGTCGGTCCTGAACCTGGTAGCAACGATATCAATACCATTCCTGCTTTGGTGGTATGGCAGGCAGCAGGAGAAGCAGCAGCAGCAGCAGGCAGCACAGCAGCGGCTGCAGGGTCATGTGGGCCAGCTCAGCGACGCTGGTAGTGCTGCCATGAAGATAATTAGCAGCTTCAAGGACGACTGCGAGTCCCTCGGGGTGTCATACACTGATGTTTACAAGCGTAAAAATCTCATCTCTGGCCCAGCAGCAGCGATCACCCGGCAGCAGCTGCAGGAGGTCGACCATGCTCGCAGCAAGCTGCAAGGTATCTGGGACAACATCATGGATGACTACAGAGCTGGCCTGCTGGGAGGTCCCATTACGAGCCAGCGCCACGGCCGCATGCTGCGCAGAGCCCTGACCTACATGGAGCTGGTGGAGCCCCTGGAGGCAGCAAACTTTTCCCGCCTTCAGGCAGTCAATAGCAGGGTTGCCTCAGAGGGGCCTTACGTGATGCCTGCTAGTACGGCCAGCAACATCGCCAGTAGCCCATTGGGGCCTGGCATCAAGTGTCGTTTTGGGGCACGCCCCAGCCGCTTTAGGTGGCTCGAAAACCAGAAGACCCTGCAGCTGACTGGTAAGGCGCTGTGGAAGGGCGAAACAGTGCGGAGGTGCTGTGGGGCCAAGCAGTATGATGTCACATGCTACCGGATAGACCCATTGGCAGCGCAGGCCTTGGAACAAGAGGCGTCTGTTGAGCACAGGGCCTGGCAGCAGGCTTTGGTAAAGCAGTGGGCTGTCCTGCAGCAGGCATGCACACCCCTCACAGCACCGGCTGGTGCTGGCCCTGCAGCTGCAGAGCACAGGATGCAGGTGCTGGTCACAGACCCTTCGTCAGCACTGCCATCACCTCAGCCGGCATCTGCACACCAGCAAGGCTGGCAGGTCCCTCCAACGCCGCCCCAATCAATCCTACACCACAGCTGAACGGCAGTGTGCCAGCTTGCCGCAAGCAACCAGCAGTGCTGGTCTGTTTTATGGTCTGTTTTGTGGTTGCTTTGTGAGCTTGCTGTTGCAAGCTTGAAGGTTGTATAACATGTGACAACCAGCTGTGTTGGCAATAGTAGTGGGTTGCAGCGGAGCATATCGCTTGTTTGCAAGAGCAGGCTGCAGAGCTGCAAAATCTTTCGCTGCTGCCGCTGTAGTCGTCGGGTGTGTTGCTACAGGACTGTCTGATCTGCCGGTCGCTGGGCTTTTGTTCTGACAGCTTCATAGAATCGTGCTGGATGTGGTGGTGTTGCTGAAGAGAACTTGCAGCGGCAAGGTGTGTTGGTGTGCTCTTCATGGCAGCAGCACTTTCTTCAGCATGAATAAGCATGTGTATTTTGCTGGACATTGCTGCATATGCATTGACACATTGCACAGTATGCTACCGTGCAGGCCCCATGTAGCGTTCTTATTGGTGCATGCGTGCTTTTGTGTACACCTGTCAGAGCAGCTTGCATTACAGGTGTGACATGTGTGATGCAGTTACTCTGCCAGTTGCCAGCCCAGCCATTTAGGCCGTGCACCCGCCACATTCATTGGTGGTGCATGGATCTAGCTTACAGACATGTAGCCGTCGTAACCCCGGGCTCGCCAGCTTTTGGCCCGTTAGAGCAGCCAGTTGTCAGCCAGAGCCAGTTGTCAGCCAGTTGTCTGTGTTCAGTCTCGGTCGATAGACGTGGTCTCCCGAGCTCTCAGTTGTCGTTTCAGGTTTCAAACTCAGTTAATTGAGTGTCTCTCCTGGGTTCCAGTTATCTTCTGTGTTTCTTGAGTTTTCACATCTGAAGATCGCTAGTGGTGCTCACTTCTCGCGTCGCGATTGTGGGCAGCATCCCTCTCCCTTTCTAGTCGCAGCCTTTCAGTCCTTATGGTGGAGTCGGAGGGCATGCTGTCCTAGAGGCAGCACCCTAGCGGTCTCTCACTCCTAGCCCCTTCAGCTAGTCACTCCCAGACCCTCCTGCAGCATGGTCCGAATTCTGCCTTACGGATTCGGTCGTTTCGTGGAGGTGGATGAGCAGTTTCTCACGCAAGGCAGCCAGTCACAGCAGTTGCAGCATGCTGAGGCAGAGCGTGCTGCAGCACAGGAACAGGCCAGTCGGCTGCAGCGGCAGCTGGAGCTTTCTGAGCAGCGGGCCCGGCAGCTGGAGCAGCTACTGCAGCAGGCAGAGTCACAGCAGGATCAGCTGTCCGCAGAGGCCCACCAGTGGTATGAGCTGTCCAAGCTGTTGCAGGACCGGCTTCAGCAGCAGTCACTTGGACAGGAGCAGCAACTCCAGCAGGAGGTCACCAAGCTGCAGCAGCAGCTTGAGCACTCCAACAGTCGGTCTGAACAGCTGGAGCAGCAGCTACAGTGTTCCCAGCAGCAGCTTCAATGCGCGGAGCAGCAGGCCCAACAGCAGCAGTTACAGTACAACCAGCGGGAGCGCTTGCAGCTTCAAGAGCAGCAGGACCAGTGCATCCAGCTCCAGTTCCAGGTTATTCAGCTGCAAACCCAGGTCATCCAGGTACAGTCGCAGCTGGAGCAGACCCAACAGCAGTCTCAACAGCAGCAGTGTCGTTTACAGGACCAGCTAGAGGCTACCCAGCAGTCTGTCCAGCCCTTGCAGCAACAGGTCCGTCAGCTACAGCAGGACCTGCAGTTGTCTCAACACCAGTTGCATGAGCAGCTTCCATGCACGACCAGTTGACTGCAGAGGTGCAGCACTGGTACGGCAAAGCTTGCAGCAGCCAAGCCGAGCTGCGGCAGGTGGTGCAGCAGCATGACAGCATGGCTGCTGAGCTGCAGCTGTGGCGGCAGTGGGCTGCCCAGCAACAGCAGCTAGATGCCCCGCAGCAGTTTGACAGTCAGGAGGCTGGCACACCCCCTGGGTACCCGCCTCTTGCTGCCCCTAGTGCCAGCAGCGGCTGCAGCAGCCCCGTCTCTGCTGCTGCCTTCTCCAGCAGCAGTGGCAACAGCAGCCCTGTCACAGCTTTCCCTTCTGGCAGCAACAGCCCGGTCAGCCTTGCCCCCAGCGGCAACGGTGGCTGGCAGGATGATGCCTTTGACGACACACGCAGCAGTGTGTTGCCGTTGGTGGTTGCTCCTGTGGGTGGTTCTGGGGACTTCGCACTTGTCCCCTCCCCGTCTGTTTCTTGTTTGGCCCTTGCATCAGGTGGTTTTTCTGGCGCATTTGTGTTTGGTGGCTACGCATCTGCAGCTCCGCAGGTTCGCAGCCGAGTCGGTCTTCCCTTCTCAGCAGCAGCAGCAGCAGCTCAGCCAGTGCAGCTCCCTGAGCGCACTGCTGGTGGCTTAGACCAGGTGCCCTGGTCTAGGTCAGTTGGAGGCCCCGGTCCCCCGTAGTGCGTTTTTTTTTTCTGGCAGCAGCGCGCAGCTGGTGTGTGCTCTAGCGGCACACTTGTCTGGTTTGGTTGGTAAGTGCTTTGAGGTGGTGTAGGTCTAGCTTGTTGGTGTGCTTTCAGTTTTCTGTTGTGGTGCGTGTGTGCGCTTTTCTGGTTGGTCTTGGGTGCCGTCACAATCGCCCACACCTACATTCTCCTTGGCAAGTTGGCGTGCTTTGTCTGTTGCTTGATGACTTACTGCTTTGGCATTGCTTGTGGTTTGATCTTCTGGTGGACACGCGGTGCGCATTCTTGGCCCCATTGCGTGCCCTCTTTCCGCCTGCAACAGGCTGATGGTGATGGCTTGTGCCGTAGGAGGTGCTGGCTGGACGTGGGTGCCCTACTTATGTTAGCGGCAGGTTCAGTAGAACCTCTTCGTGCGTATTATGTTCACTTTTCGTCTTTGTTTGTGTGCTGTGCGTACGTTCAGGCCAGGGTCCCTTGTCGGCTGTGCCGTTCCCTTGATACTGTGTGGACCTTGGTGCCCTGGCTGCGCCTTGTTTCAGTTTGGATTGATATTCTTGTCCTGCAGTGTTTACTTGCTTGTGTCTGGATCGGGAGTGCACCATGCGCTACATTCCCCTCCTCTTGTCTGCTTGTTCCAGGGTTGAACGTGGTTCCCCTGATGTCTCTGGATCGGGAGTGCACCATGCGCTACATTCCCCTCCTCTTGTCTGCTTGTTCCAGGGTTGAACGTGGTTCCCTGATGTCTCTGGAACGGGAGTGCACCATGCGCTGCATCCCCCTCCTCTTGTCTACTTGTACCAGGGTTGAGTGGCTCCCCTGATGCCTGTCTGTCTGCCTTGTTCACATGGATGTATCATTCCCATGTTCTCCACTTGACTGAGGGTTGAGCTGGCTCCCCTCCAGTTGTAGAGGTCTGTTCTGCTCTGTTTTGCCTCTTGGGCACACGGGTGCTCTCTTCTGTGGTGATCCTTCTTTTGTTTCCCTTCCGTGGTTGGTGCTTTCCGCAGAGTTGGCTGGTCTTTTGTCTGCATTGTTCACTTTGTGTGGTGTACTGTGTTACAGGCGCCCCTGTGGCCTTGCAGATGCTTGTGCGGGTGTGTTGGCAGGGTGGGTGCAAGGTGTGTGTGGCTGGTGGGGTTGTGTGTGTTGGGATATTGCTTCCTTCAATTTTTTCTGCAGTGGTGCAGTCAGGAGGATTTGAGGCGGGTACTGTCCTTCCGCTCTTCCTGCTCTGGGGGGGTAGGAGGCGTAGCCACGCAGTTGTCGAGCAGGCTGAGCGTTAGTCCAGCAGTTGGAGACTGACGTGTGTAGAGATGGGTGAGACTGCAGTGAGAATGCAGTGATCAGCCTGTTGTGGTGAAGTGGACACTACACAGTATCAGGGTGTCGTGATGAGAGTGAGAAAGAAAGTGTATCAATTGGACAGCCTGCATGAAGCATGTGTCAGTGTGTCAATCTACAGTGGATGTCGATGAGGTCGATACAGCAAGGATACTCGGTTCCTGTGACTACAGTACTCACTGTAACATGTGATGTGTGGTGTTGTTCAGTGTGGTGTGTTGAATGCAGATGAACGATTGTAACGCTTACATCAAAAAGATCACTACAACCCAGCATCTTGGCTAAATACGCTGCATGTGGGTGCCGCGCGGAAGGCTAGGGTGCACCTGCCAGCGGCTGTTTGCTGGTTGCCGTCTGGTGCAATGATGTAGGTGCCGCTGACTGGTATGGGTGCGGCAGCCGCCTCTGGCTGCAGTCACATAAATGGGTCGCCTGGTGCACCCTAGTCAGGCCATACCTGCAGTGCATCAGCGGCATGTTCAACACTAGTAGTGTGGATGTTTGCAGCTGGTGTGAAGTGGCATGCACTGTCTGCCCGTGTAGCCGACACACCTAAGAGTGCTGGGCTGCAGGCTCAGTTGCTTATGCGTGCCAATTGCCAACGTCCGGGTGAACGTGTGTATTCCCAGGTTTGACTGGATCACCTTCAGCTGTTGTGAACAGCCTGTTGCGTCGACACCAAGCATGCTGTTATAAACTGACACTTTCTCAGTGTGTTGAATGCAAGCTATTGGTGGCTCATGTCACTGCATTGCTGCCTCGGACTCGGAGTCGCAGGACGCAACAAGCATGTTGCACACCTGCATGCTGCACATGCTGTCAGGACACCTGATAATGTCACAGCAGTGCATGATGGCAGCTGTACTCAGTGTCTGGGCACGTGTGCTTCCAAAAACTGCTTGCTCTGCATGTACAACTGTTGGCCAGCCAACACTCAGGTGTTGATCCACCTTATTTTGATGCTGACACGTCATACTCAGGCGGCTGCGCAGAGCTGACGATACCGCATCACTGCCCCGCTCATTCCGAAGCAGCAGGCTGCTGCCAGCAATGCATGCATGCTGGTTGTGTCACAGTGCAGTGCAGCTGACACTATCTGAGGAGCAATCATTTGCCATGGTGTGCTTCAGTACAGGGCACCCATGAATTTTGACAGAACTGATCAACAGCACCACATCAACTGAACACGTGGAGGGCATGCAACAGACCTGATCCAGCCGCATGCAGTGCAATCTCCAAACCACCCCACCACCACCAATCAATGAGCCAGGCTGTATGTCCCAGCTGGCCTGCTCAGCAGGCACAACAGCAACCTCACAGAACCGTTGCGGCAATTGGATTGAATTGAGTTGAGGCTGTAGCCTGCCAAAACACTCTAAGTACAGATGTGGCACACATCCAAACAGTCCCAACACATTGCTGCTCCAACTTTGGTGCAACCAACTGTACAAACAGGCACGCCTAATCCTCAACACTGCTGTCCCAGGCGTGAATACTTACAGGATGAAATACCCACAATACACATCACACAGCGCAACACAAAGGGACGACTACATGTCGCACAGCCGCATGTGTCATTCACACAGGGACGTGTTGGCCTACAACATACGACTGGGCCAGAATCATCAGCCTTCATGAAAATTTGCTGCTGCATACCACCCTGATACTTGAGTATACATCCACACAAATGGCAGCACCCGCCGCCACCGACACGACCACTGGGCCATGCCTCTGCAGTGCCCCACAAGCCAACTACGCTGCTAGTAGTGACTGATTCAGCCTCAACAACTGTCCCCTTGAGTGCCTCAGTACACCGCTGCTGTGGGGCCCTGCATCATTGAGGACCCCCCCCTCCCCTACCCCTGCTAGCTGCATGGGGCACCACCTACTAGCCTGGGCACAGGCTGTGCCTTGGCAGAGCCTTGGTCACCAACCCCAGTCACAACAGCCGCATCCTTTCTTGCTATGGGCCCCTATACCACTGACCCCCCTCAACCCACAAAACCTGCTAGCTGCTTGGGGGCATCACCACCACCGGTGCTGGGCTGTGCTTCAGCAGCCTTGGTGACCGACCCCAGCCACCACAGCTGCCTCTTCTCATGCTGTGGGCCCCCGCGTCACTGACCCCCCTAAAACACCCAAAGGCCATGTGCTAGCTGCTTGGGGGCACCACCACCACCGGCACAGGGCTGTGCCTCAGCAGGGCCTTGGTCACCGACCCCAGCCACCACTCCTGCAGCCCACTCTTGGCATGAGGCGCCACCACCAGCGCTGCTGCGTCCAAGTCCTGCTGCTTGTCCAGCAGTATGTTGGCGATGCTGCCAGGGTCCTGGGGTGCCACAATGAGGTGGGCGTCTGAGGGAATGGAGTGATGTGTCACAAGGGGGCAAAGGCTGCACTCATCATTTCAGCAGCTTCCTTGAACTACAAGTGGGGGGGGGGGGGACAACAGGAGTGCGGTTTTGAATGTAGAGTGAGCATAGGAGTGGCGGCCCGGCCTTCTGCGCGAGGTAGGGGGAGCAGGGTCGGGCATGTGGGGGGGGGGGGGGGGGGGGAGGGGCTTCTTGCTTGTCCAGCAGTATGTTGGCGATGCTGCCAG
>VIIQ02000343.1:60000-74787 GCA_007449985.2 Desmodesmus armatus
ACACACATGATACTGTATGTACATGCTTGATGCAAATCATATGTTCAACACAGGCACACACCGGCCTCACCTGTATGTGTTGTGTGCCTCAGAGGGCACCACTGACAGGATGGAGGACAGTGAGGGGGAGCACACCATGCGGGGAGCAACACCTGCACTGACTGCTGCTGGGTGCGCTGCTGGCCTCAACGGCACCCTTCGCCCTGCTGCTGCTGCTTGCATTGCTGCTGCCTGTGGTGAATCTTGTAGTGCCTCAGCCAATGTGCCAGCAGGGACATTGCTGGGGCCTGGTTCTGATGCCATGTGCAGTGCTGAGGAGTGTATGTCGCTAGTACGGTTGCTGTATGGACTGGTTGTGCCACACTGGGGACCAGTTGTCAGCCAAGCAAATGCAACAACAGGGATTTTGCTGACAGGTCCTGCAGGGTGTGTATGGCCTCACAAGGCACAACAATGTGCTGTGCACCTTGACTGACGTATGACACGATAAGAAGTGGGATTTGAGGGATAGCCGGAACACAGATAAGCATGTCTGTTGTCCTTGCAGTGTTGGGTGTGTCGGATCAAAAGGCTGACTTTTTCACGTGTTGTGTCGTCATGACTTGAATCATGCCTGAAATAATGCAGCGGTTATGCAGAAGTGAAAGGGATATCGCCAGTGTCTTCCGTTGGCGATCGAGGTTTGAGCCGGCCAGCGGTTGTCAACGACCAGGCGAGAGGTAGGGGACGGAGATGCATCCACATGCATGGTTGTGCTGTTGTCAAGCGGTGGCAAAAAACGTATCCAGGAACCGCGGCGATCACATCATACAAGTGCGCCTACAGCAGCAGCATCAGTAGAACAGCAAACCACCTATCAGCAGCAGCATGGGCGGGATCCTTTCCAAGGGATCTGCTTCGCTGGTGCGGCCCCAACGCGACCCAGCCCCGGGCTGAGCAAGGCCAGGGGCGGCAAGGATGCTGCTGCACTGCTGGGAGAGGTGAGGGTGGACTGGCCAAGGGGATGGTGGGGTTTGTAGACAGAGAGCGTGCATGTGTATGGTGGACGCTGTCAGCGGGAAATTTGTGCCAGGTATTTTGTTGTATATTGGTCAGGGTGCTTATCGTCTGAGATCCAGCTGTAGCAGTGATGGTTGCAGCCTTCACTGCTGGGGGAAGTGAGGGTGGACTGCAGTCAGCTGGCCAAGGGGATGGTGGGGGGTGGGGGGGACCCTGTCAGGGATGGGTCCAATCCCAGGTGCCTGTATGTTTTTCAAGCTGACAAACATCTGAGAGCAGCTCTAGCAGTGATGGCTGCAGCCTCATGGTGTGAACATTGTGTGTGGAAATCTACCGTGGGTTGAACCATAGGACAAGGTGAAGAGCAAGCCATGCCGCATGCATCACTTTCTTGTGTCATACACTGCTTATCTTTATCCGGCAACATTCACCTTGATAAGCAGCTGCTCTGCTGTTTGTCTTTGCTGTTTGGCATGAACATCCCTGCTGTTGCTGTGGTGTGTGCAGGTGTTGTCTGCTGCGATTGCTACTGGCTTCCTGGTGTGGGGGCTCAAGATCACACTGAGGTGGGTGGCAGCAGCAGCAGCAACAGAAAGTCACGGCAGCAGGCATGGCAGCAGCAGCAGCAGAAAGTCACAGCAGCAGGCACGGCGGCGGCAGCAGCAGCAGCAGCAGCAGCAGCAGCAGCAATAATCGCAGCAACCACACATGTGGTTGTGTTGAAGCGCACAGCACGGGCAACACCAGCAGCGGCAGTTGAGGGCACTGAGTAGCCACAGAAAAATCTGCTGTTAGCAGGCCGTAAATCTGGACCGCCTGGGGACTCCCAAGGTGGCTTGCAGACAGCTCAGCTTGCCTGTTCTGGGTGCTTGATAACTTTCAAACTAGCAGCAGCAGTTGTTGAACCAGCAGCAGTCGCTAAGGCACCAGGCCATGGTAGTTACGCACATCAGCAGCAGCATGCGCTCGACATGCCTCCCCCCCCCCCCCCCAACCCCCACCCCTACCCCACCCCCTCCCCTGCCTTGCCTCCCCCTGTTCATTCAGCTACATGGACCCCTACCAAGGGGGTCGCATGTTCGCTGTATGCCAGCTACACATGTATGCTGTATGTCAAACACCCCCACCCCCCTCCCTGCCTTGCCTCCCCCTGTTCTCCCAGCTACATGGACCCCTACCGTGAAGGGCGCAAGGAGGCCAAGCGGCAGGCAGCAGCACTCAAGCAGCGGCTGGGGAGGAACATTGAGCTCAACGAGTTTGAACTGGTGGGTTGGGATGGTGGCGGTGGTCAAGGGTTGGTGGTTGGTGGGTTTTGGGGGGGGGGTGACGTTGGGGAGGGAGGGGGGAGGGGGGGAGTGCAGAAAATGAGGGCAGACAGTCAGATTGGGTTGCTGGATTGTGCGCCTCTGTTGGTGCAGGGTTGTGAGCCAGCGTGAACTTACAGCATCAAGCATTGTCTGGTACGCAACTCAACTCAACCGGCGGTTTGAGCACACATCAACAGGGTAGCTTGTCAGGCTGTGCTGCATATGTGAATGCAACACTGCCCATGCCTACTGCATGTGTATGTCGCTATCAGCTGCACTATGCACTAAGACCTTAATTGTTGCGGTGCTGGCTGCAATCCTGACCTGACAATGCCTGCCCCTCTGCTATCATGCCATTGCTGCTGCTACTGCTGCTGCTGCTACTGCTGCTGCTGCTGCTGCTACTGCTACTGCTGCTGCTGCTGTGTGTTGGTCCCCTCAGCTGCTTGCGTCCAATGTGCTAAACCCTGCCAGCATTGATGTGCAGCTGGATGACATTGGGGGGCTGGAGCATGTCAAGGAGGAGATGGTAAGAGGGGCGCGGCGGGGGGGGGGGGGGGGGGGATCCGTGCGGGAGGGGGGGGGCGGGGTGGCGGGGGGGGGGGGGGGGGGGGATTGTGTGTGTGTGTTGTGGGGGGGGGGGGTGACTGCATTCAGCATACGCTCTTCAAAAATATGGCCATGAGTGTGCGGTTTATGGCTGTGGTGGTGGTGGTGGTGGGGCGTGCATGTGTGTGTCGACACAGGGGGGGGGGGGGGGCTCACAACAGGGCGCAACCCAGGATACACTGTGCAGTTGGATGACATTGGGGGCTGGAGCATGTGAAGGGAGGAAATGGTGAGTGAAAAGGGGCGCAGGGGGGATGGGGGGGGGGGGGGGGGGGTAGTGGTGGGTTGGCGGCTCTCAGCGTATGGCAGCATAGCAATCACATTGTGGTGAAGGGATATTGTGTGTGTGGGGGGTGGGGAGGGGGGAATGGGTGCGGCGTTTAACAGAGCTTGCCTGGGCAGTAGGGTGCTGTACCCCTTACGTCTGCAACATTAGACATTCTTATCCAACTTGCAGAGTTCTCAACGGAGTAGTCGGTCATGTCACATGTCACATGTACAGTCCCTGGTTTTAGTCTTGTGCCACACCACAAGCTGCTGCGAGGTAGTGCTGGCCAATGGTGCACATTCCTACCCACAACCTTGGCCACACCTCTCATCCCTCCTGTACTGCCGGACTTCACAAGCCATGCTGTGTGACGTGTTGCTGTGTGCAGCGCCTGAAGGTGCTGAAGCCTCTGTCGGAGCCTGGCACCTTCTGCACCACACTGTGGCGGCCAGTCAAGGGGGTGCTGTTCTACGGACCACCAGGAACAGGTGGGGGGAGGGGGGGAAGGGGGGGAAGGGCTGGTGGCGGGTGCCCATGGGGCAATGAAGTTGCTGCCGGGGCTTAGGCTAGTAGGCAGCTGTTGTGCCCAAGTAATGTATGCGCAGGGGGGCAGAGGGAGGGGGGGGGGGCCAGGGGGGTGTGTGCGTTGTGGCAAGGACACCATCTCATATGGACCTGGGCATTCGTCTGTGTAAGACACTGAGCTGGAGTCAAACCAGTGCAATGTTGGTTATCAGAGTTGCAGCTGAGCTGTGCCTTGACTGTCAGTCTGTTTGTCCTGTCCTGTCCTGTCTTGTCCTGTTCCCCCCCCCCCCCCAGGCAAGACCATGTTGGCGAAGGCTCTTGCTGCTGAGAGCAGCTGCTACTTCCTCAACGTCACAGCCAGCAGCGTCATGAGCAAGTGGTGAGTGTGAGGGGGGGTGTCTGGAAAGATGTCAAGGGGGGGGGGGGGGGGGGGGGGGGGGGGGGGGGGGGGGGGGGGGGGGGGGGGGGGGGGGGGGGGGGGGGGGGGGGTCTACACACGCAACACGCAGGGGGCGGGGGCGGGGGGGGGGGGGGGGGGGTTGCGTGCAAGTGTTTGCATTTTGGGGGCGTTGTGAGGGCGTGTGATGACATATTGGGGGTGTGTTATCACATTCGCTACATAGCCACGACATGTGTGTGTGCGTGTGTGTGTTAGCTCAGGGATTACTTGCGTAGCTAGCATACTATGAATGCAAGTCACATGCAAGCAGTCTGTGAGGCATGCCAACATGTGTGTGTGTGTGTGGGGGGGGGGGGGGGGGTAGGTGCTGACAGGCAAGAGGGGGGGGGGGGGGGGTGTCAAGGGTGACCGGACTGCACTGCTGTGTTGCTTGTGCACCATGCACAAGGTCGGAGCTTTAGCGAGGCTGAGTGATGGGCTGAATCTGACTGCTGCTGCTGCTCTTGCTGCTGCTGCTGCCGCTGCTGCTGCTGCTGCTGCTGCTGCTGCTGCTGCTGCTGCTGCTGCTGCTGCAGGTTTGGTGATGCCAATCGCTTCATCCGTGCCATATTCACACTGGCGTCCAAGCTGCAGCCATGCGTGGTCTTCATTGGTAAGTGTGGGTGGTGTGGGTGTGGGGGTGTTTGGGTGGGGGGGGGGGTAGGGGAGGGGGCGGAGAGACATGTGCGATGATTGGAGATTGGGTGGGGAGGGGGCGGAAGGTAAGTACTGAACTTCAACAGAGTCTCTGAGAGACACCACGTGAGTGTGTGACCAGCAGCAATGCTGTGTCCATGCGTTGTTCACTTGTGTTTGCTGTTCACCCCACCATGCCACTCTGCTAGGGCACTCTGCTTAGTTGCAACACCAACTCTCATGCATCATGTATCTGATGTTGCCGCCGCCGCCGCCGCCGCTGCTGCTGCTGCTGCTTTTTCAGACGAGGTTGATGCCTTCCTGACCAAGCGTGGTGCACAGAGTGAACACGAGGCAACACTGCAGGTACGGGGGGGGGGGGACCTTCAAAGAGCAACAACAACCCAATTTGTAATCCTGTGTTGCTAGTTAGGTGGGCCGTCTGTCTGGGTACTTGCTGGCAAAGCTGCACACAGTGTCAATGTTTTTCACAGCAACACGCGCGTGCGTACAGACATACCCACGTGTACCCTCCTCCCCTGCCCCGCCTCCACTCACCGGCCAAGACTGAGTTCATGCCTCTTGCCTGTATCCTGTGCACCTGTGCACCTGTACCCCCCCCCCCTTTTCACCCCCCCCCCCCCCCCCTTGCCCCCCCCCCCCCCCCCTCCACCCTTCGCAGGCCAAGACTGAGTTTATGCAGCTGTGGGATGGCATGGAGGGGGCACGGGGTAGCCGTGTGCTGGTCATGGGGGCCACAAACAGACCTTGGATGGTGGACGAGGCAGTGCTAAGGTGAGGGGGGGGGGGGTACTTGGGGGAAGGGCTTGGGAGATGCGGGTGTTTGCGGGAAGGAGGGAGACAGCGAGTGACATGAGCTTGACCTGACCTGGCCTGCCGCAGCACAGTGTGCTCTCCCCTGCCCTGCGTGCATAACACAGCCATTTATGCCAGTCTTGTGTTTGCAAGGTGTCTTGCGTTGCAGTTTGAGGTCTGTGTGTGTGTGCTGCCCCAACTTGACCAGCTCTGCTGTGCTATGCTGTGCTGTGCTTTGCCCTGTGTGCTCAACGTAGCCATTCCTACCAGTCGTGTGCATGCAAGGTGTCTGGCGTTGCGGTTTGAGATCTGTGTGTGTTCAGCACTGTTGAGCAATGAGTCATTGTTAAGGTTGGGGGCCCCAACCTGACCAGCTCTGCTGTGCTGTGCTGTGCTGTGCTTTGCCCTGTGTGCGCCGCCATGTCTTTTGTCTTCAGGCGATTTGCGCTGCAGTATGAGATTGGTCTGCCCACCCATAAGGAGCGGGTGTCCATACTGCGCAACTACCTGCTGAGGTGGGTGTTGCAGGGGGGGGGGGGAAGAGGGGGGCTGAAGGAGGGGGGGGGGGTTGTCAGATGGGGGGGGGGTCTGTCAAGGCACTTTACGTGCCCAGGGGAGGGGGTGGGGAGGGGGGTGTCCATACTGCGCAACTGGGTGTTGCAGGGGGGGGGGTGCGAGATGCGTGGAGGGGCAAGGGGTATCTTGGGGGGTGGGGGTGGGGGGAGTGTTTTCAGGGCACTTGACGAACCCAGGGGAGGGGGAGAGGTAGATGGTGGTAGATGGAGGAAATCTGTGTGGTGCCACTAGTGTGTTGTAAACTGGCCAGGAGTGTGGTGTAACTGACAGAGTGTATGTGGAGTCATACTTGAGCATTCCGAATGTAGGTGCTGCAGTGGCTGCTGTCCGCCTATTGTTCTGTTTGTATAGCAACTGCCAGTGTGCCCTACTGCTGTGGGTTCCCTTTGCTGCTGCGCTGTGTCAAGTTGCTGCTGTTGCCGGCCGCTGCCACTACTTACTATCCACACCCTCCCCCCCTTGTGATTGCCCAACTGTTTGCTGAGCAGGCACCAGGCTGACACTATGGCAACAACAACACGCCAGACAACCAGACGTTCTGGTTGTCTGGCGTGTTGTTGTTGCCATAGGTGTTGCTGTCTGCTTTGCTTGTATGCTGACACCAAATGCTTCGTTTCCCCCACTGCTGCTGCCCCCCCCCCCCCCCAGGCACCAGGCTGACACTATGGTGCTGCAGCGTGCCGGCCGCCTGGCTGATGGCGAGGGGGGCGTGGACATCGACCTGCTCTGTAACAGGTGAGGGGGAGGGGGGGGGGGGGGGTCTGGAACATGCCGGCGGGGTTGGAGTGCAATGTTGTACTGAGTGGCATGGGTGCCTTTCCCATGGGCTGGATGCGTGAGGTCTGATAACGTCCGTCGTTGTGTGGCTGGGGGTGGGGATGGGGGTGGGCGGAGTGGACAGTGACCTGCTCTGTAACAGGTGAGGGAGGGGGGGGGGGGGGTGGGTGAGGGGGGGGGGGGGTCCTGGGGCATGCCACGGGGACGGAGTGCATGGATTACTGAATAGCATGATGTTGCCTTCCCATAAACTTCCAGTGGCCGGAAACCGTGAACTGGAAGTTCATGGGGAGTCACCAGTACGCCACTCAGTACGCCATTGCACTCAACCCCATTGCATGTCACAGACACCCCCCCCCCCCCCAGCCCAGTGGACGTGTAATGCTTGGTCAAGGCAGGCAAGCCCTCTCGCACACACGGGCCCTGCCTGTTTTTAGCTTCACCAACCAGGCAGTGTGCAGTACAGGCAGAAACCACTTGTCAAGGCCCCCGGGGCTTAGGGTTCAACCCTAACCCCTAACTCTAGACCCCAGTGGGGGACATTGACCTGCTCTGCAACATGTGAGAAGCCCGGTGTGTGTGTGTGGGGGGGGGGGGGAGGCTGGGAGGCAGTCTGGTGCCCTGACAGGGACACTGTCCTTGAGCGGTTGGAGTGTACTTGCGTGGGTGTTGTCCTGTGGACGTCATGTGCGTCGTGTGCGTGTGATTGTTTGGTCACAGTCAGACTTACTGATTTACGTCCGTTGTCGTGGGCGGGGAGAGGGGGGAACTGTAGGCCTGCTCTGCAGAAGGTGATAGCTGGAGGGGAAGAGGAGACGGTCTGGCGGATCACGGCTAGGGGGGCACGGGATGAATGGCCTTAGTCATTACCGTTGCTGTGGGGGGGGGCACTTTGTCTACTATCTGTACTCACACTGTGCCCAAGGGCATCAAAGGCCTGCTCTGCATATAGACCAGGCAAGGGTGGTGCATTGCTGAATGTGGGAAGGGGGAGAGGAAGAGGGGGGGGGGTGCTCAACCACCAGTGAGTGTGTAATTTTGTTGCTGCCTGCAGGCCCATCCAGCCCCCACCGACCAGCAGCAGCAGCAGCAGCAGCAGTACAGGCGGCAGCAAAGCCAGCCAAGCAGCAGCAGCAGCGGCAGCAGCAGCAGCTGTTGCTGGCAAGGTTGGTTGCCTTGATGCTGTTGCCAAGGCCACTGAGGGCTACAGTGGGAGCGACCTTATGGAACTGGCGGCACAGGTGAGGGGGAAAAGGGGGGGGGGGGGGGGAGGGGAACGTGTTGGTCTGGACACTGGGCGGCACATGCTGAACGCACCCAGCCGCTGCAGACCCCGAACGCCCACAACCCTGCTGTCCCATGCTCACCCATCCTTACCATCCCTGTGCCCCCCCCCCCCCCCCTTCACCAGGCTGCGCAAAACGTGTTGGTGCAACACTGGGCCGCACACCCCGAAGGCGGCCAACCCCTGCGTGCCCTGAACGCCCACGATCTGCTGTCAACAGCACTCACTGTGCGGCCAGGTGTCACCCGGGCCCAGGAGTACAGCGCAGCAAACGTGCGCAGCAGCAGCAGTCACTGGGACCAGCCGCCGCTGTTTGACGGCAGCAGTGGCAGCAATGGCGGCGGCAGCAGTGCTGCCGGCATGGCGCAGCTCATGGCAGCAGCGGCGGCAGCAGCAGCAGCGCAGTCGAGGGGCGGCAGCAGTGCGGGGGGTGCAAAGGCGAACGGGGGTTCAGCCGGTGACAGCACTGTTGCTGCTGCTGCCGCTGGTGCGGGTGACGCCAATGGTGACGTCAGCAGCAGCAGCAGCAGTGCGCAGGATGAGGTGTACAAGATGGTGGCAAGATGGTGCTCAACTCACTCAGCTGGCAGCAGTAGAGGGGATGACCAGCAGCAGCAGCAGCAGCAGCAGTAGCAGCAGCACACAGACTGGGCACATTGGTTGAGTTCAAGCCCGTTGTCCATGCATCCGCGCTGCTATGCGGCTATGCTGCTGTCTTGTGTGTGAAGTACTGGGGAGGCCACCACGGCCGTCACAACCATGCACCTGCAGCATTGTGAAACCTCTGCGAAAGAGGTGGGGACAGCAGCAGCGGTCACGATGGTCTGATGTCTGGTTGAGGGCCTTTACTGGCAATGATGCTGTACGTGACGGGGTCGTTGGCAATGCGGGATACTCCAATGTTTGTTGTTGTAGTACCCCTTGTCGTTGGATGCTGTGTAGTGCTGGGGCAGGACGGACCTGACAGCTCAGGCTGCATGCTGCGCTGTGTTACTGTGTAATGCACATATCTGTGACTTGTACTGTTACTGGTGCATGCTTCAGGCTGAGGCTGAACACCCCACAAGGAGCCAATGAGGCTCATGGGGCATCAGCAATTTCCATTCACGTATCTCTTCAGGAACAGAAGGGAAAATTGATTCTTTTATTTCTGAAACAGCAAATAAACCTTAAAAACCACCAAACTTTTTGCCATAAGAACAACCCCTAGTAGTTTGTTTGGTACTGTACGAAGCAGTTGGAAAACCAAGTGAAAGTACCATTTGGTCATAAAATGCATCTGGATAGACAGACTAGACATATCATGTCCTCGAGTGTATAGTATGCCGCATAGTGTTGAGCCTCCAGCACTCTTGATATTTGCCAGGTACCAGTGCCCATGTCTAGAGTGGCACATGTGCGCGCATGCTGTACAGTAGGGTACACACTTAGCCAACAGGTCTGAAGGTCTGGCCTGGACTCACAGCGGCGAACAAGCCTTGAACCTCCTCAGGCTGAAGGGTTTGGCCTGATCGACACACTTTGTACGGTCGTTCTGAAGCTCACCAGCTCATACACAGGAGGTCTGAACACATAGCCGTGCAAGACGCAAGGAATCCAGAGAGAGGGTCGTGGTATCTGTACTACGGGGCCGTCACATGACGGGGCTTGCCACATGACCATGCAAATCTTTGGCAACACAACAGGCGGGTGCACACACGGTGTTGAGTGGCACGGACTCATCCGCAATGAGTGACCAGTCACCAACAGCAGCTGCATGCCAAGCAAATATGCGATGTTGAGCCCTCTGTTGCAAGAAGGATGTTCGTGCTGCCCTGACCGGTCTGCTCAGACTGAATCCCACCGGCTGGGACTTGAGTAAAAGTTGAACTACAAGCCCTCTGTTGCACATGCCCATCATGCGCATTGCACACCCGATCTGGAGTCCACAGTGTTGGTGTACCAACACTCAGAATCACGTACACCTGTACAGCACACAGAAGGAAGGCAAGCCGTCTCGCACACACACTGCCCTGCCTAGTTTTAGCTTCACAAATCAACAACAGGCAGTGTGCAGCACAGGCAGGACCTGTCAAGGTCCCCGGGGCTTAGGGTTCAACCCTAAACCCTAACTCTTGACCCCAGTGGGGACAGGCCCCTGACCTTCCAGCACCACCAAAAGGCCGGTAGCCAACAGCACACTGCGGCAATGGCACTTGCCAGCATACACACACCCCGTCAGCACAAATCCCAAGAATCATTCCAGTGCCATACTATGTGACAGCATCCTTCAGTGTTGGGCACGCAGCTACGGCACTGCAACTGTGTACGGTACACCCTATGGCACAGAGCAGTCGCAATCCTTGCTAGCCCCAACTGACATCTTCCAGGATGCCCCCGAGGCAATAATTGCCACCATGTTACATGCTGCTCCCTAGCTGTGTGCAGAAACATGTCCAGTCACGATAGGAGGGCACTGACATGCAATAGCACCAACCTCACAGGCTAGACCCAAGATCACTGGTGGCACACATCAAGCTGGGATGGCACCCACACATACACGCATTCTCTAGTAGTTTGCATGCTGTTGCAGCGCCGCTGCAACTCAACAAATGCTGGTCAGACCACCCCTCCCCTGAGACACTCCACCATTCAAGCACACTGCTGCGGTCTATTGATGCAGCTCTGGCCACATGCTGGCTCCCTGCTCACTGCTTCGTACAGCAAAAACATGCCAGCCAGCAGCAGCATCAACGCAAGCGGTATGAAACCATCCACACGTTCATGCACCACATGAAATCCGACCTGCCTATGCCTGTGCACAACTCGAGGCCGTCTGTGCTGTTGATTCCTGTCGAAGTGGTCACATTGGGCAATGAGCTGTTGCTGCGCAACAAGCACCCCACACATTCATCATCATTGCACCAGCCGTCAATGCAGACGGCAGCATTAGGCCTGCCACCGTTGCATTTATCAGCACAGGCAATAGTGGTCGTGCACCACTCGCATGTGGTGTTGCAGGGGTGGCAGCCGAGGACCGCACCAGCGTTGCAGCGCCACGCTGACTGCGCAACCGCATTGTCAAAGTTAGTGTACAGCCCACGGGCAACACAACCCACTACGAGTGGAACAAGAAGGTTGATCACCACTGGGCGCAGCCATGCAATGCCTCTGCAGCCACTGCAATCGTTGTGTCTGCTGCAGTTGGATTTGGTTATTGGACGGCTCCTGACCGCAGCAGTCACCTGAAATGCAATGAAGCAGCTGAACCCTAGCACAGTGGCCAGTGCAAGCTGGTCAGGACAGTAGTTGAGCTGCCAGTCTGTGGCATACAGGATGAGAAGCATCCCAAACATGCTTTCATACACGAATACCATGACATGAAACAGCACAGTGATCAAGCACGCCAGCAGCCGCTTGAACCACCTGCAAACACCAGCCACATGTCGGCAGCATTGCAGCTTTGTAAACCTCGCACGGGATGTGCGGCTGCAGAAACTCGACCAACCCTGGCCAACCACAGCAGCAGGCTTGTTGCTACAAGGCTGCTGCTGTAAGTTGTAGAGCAGTCTGACTGACTGGCGTTGCCTGGTGCGGTTGCTGTCTGGAACAGAGGCTTCACAAACAAACAGGCTCGATTGTCAAGGTCGCAAATGAAGGCAAGGGCGACACATGCATATACAGCTTCCATAACACTTGAATACTGTGCCTGTCCCTCAGCTATTGGCACCCTGTAGCTGAGAAACACGATCCCCTGCACAAACAGTGTGGCAGTAGCTACCACCAGCTGAAGAACAGGCACCAGCAAGGTCAACACGGCACCTTTGAACCTATGGTTTTGACCGCGCCGACCTTCCTGCTGCTGCTGCTGTTGCTGCTGTTGCTGCTGTTGCTGCTGCTGCTGCTGCTGCTGCTGCTGCTGCTGCTGCAACAACAGCTGCTGCTGCTGCTGCAACAACAGCTGCTGCTGCTGCTGCTGCTGCTGCTGCTGCTGCTGCTGCAACAACAGCTGCTGCTGCTGCTGCAACAACAGCTGCTGCTGCTGCTGCTGCTGCTGCTGCTGCTGCTGCTGCTGCTGCAGCAATGCTTTCAGTCCTTCAAACAGGTCCAGTGCATCCTGCACCTCTGCATGGGTGTACAGAGCCAGCGCACGCAAGGCCCCTACATTGGCCAGCGCCAACAGAACCCAAGGCCAAGCGCCCTGTGCACCAGCACACTGCTTGTTGAGGGCAGGGCCCATGGCGAGGTCCCATGACAGCGTCTTGTTCATGGATGCTCTCCATGACACGGCCACAAAAAGCAGCAGCGCAAGCTGCAATGGGATTACCAGCACCAGGGGGAGTACCAGCAGGGGGCCGGGCTTGGAGGGTGTGCACGCAAACGCTGTGTAGATGGAGCTTGGCTCTGCCAGCCCTGCAGGGCAAATCAACCAGCTGCTTCAGCCCTGCTGCTGACAGGTGCAGCCAGCATTCAGCCCTTCATAGTGTGCAATCTGTGAGTCCACACATACCCACTGGATCCGAGGGAGTGTTTTTGGGCATACTGGGTCCGCTCTCTTGTGGTCTCATGCCCCCAGCACTAGTGGTCCCTGAAGACGAATATGACACTCAAGCAGCACCTGGATGTCGGAGTGACCAGGGGAGGGGTAACGTTACTACAGTGTCAGTGTAACAGTGCACAGATGGGTGCTGCAGAAGGTGGGAGCTGCAATGCACGGTGCAATTGAGGGCACAACCAATGGCAATCTGCCAGGGGTTTGAGTGAGACAGTGATTCTGCGAAGTGAGATACATCAGTAAGATATGGTGCAAGTGATTTCAACCCTTCGGAGGATGACACCGAAGCATTGCCCGAACCCGTTCCGGGAAACCTTGGTGCAAGTTCATGCTCCATGACCTGTTTGCTCATGACATGGTATAGAGAGGTGTGCACAGCAGTTCTCTGGTCACCCCTTCACTAGTAAAATAACCGTGTATGTGATCGCGAGCCATGCTGCTACAAGACCCCTCATGCTGCGCAGGCCCCCTGAACGGTCACGATCAGGCAGATTATCTCGAAAGCCAGGCCTTCGTGCAAGCCACATCGGGCTGATTGCCATTGTTTCGGTCTGTCTGTTACTCTACGTGATCACGAGCTTCACATCAGCCCCTCACGGCACAGAAGGTGGTTACAGCACTGCAACAGCAGGTGGCCCCAACCGACTCTATCATCAGCAGCAGAGCCTGGCTAGCAGCACCAGCGAAACCTCGTACTGTGGACACTACGTGACAGCACTTGGATTTGACTAGTAAGTGTGGCGAGTACAGCACAGTCAGCTTCATGCACATCCCTGGGTAGTACCCGCTGCAACATTTGCAGCAGCGCCATGCATACTTCATTGGCAATGTCTGAACGCAACAGTTTTGCAGAAGTGCTGTTCTTTCATGTCATACAGTAACTTGGACATGCTCATGGCACAGCCCTGTTGCTTTAAAGCACATTTCTGTCCTGCCACGCGTGCTCTTGCCCATGTTCCCTCCTGCCTGCTTGCTTGAACCTGCAGCCCTCAGCTGAGACAATTGCGAGGCCTCATCAAGCAGTGGTGCAGCCAACAACAGCAGCAGCAGCAGCTGCCATGGTCAAACATCACATCAGCATATGCAGCAGCTCTTGCTGCTGTACAGCCTGCTACCCCCACCAGCGCCACCAACAACAGCCCCACCACACCAACACCACAACCACCAGCAGCAGCAGCAGCAGCAGCAGCAATGTTGTTCCAGGCTTGCTGCCTCAGCTGCTGGGTGAGGGTACCTCCCTGCTTATCGAGCAGGGGGGCTCCCTGATCAGCTGCACACATGACACCAGCCTGCAGGCAGCCTGGCAGGCAGCAACAGCAAGCAGCAGCAGCAGCAGCAGCAGCAGCAGCGGCAATGTAGGCAGTAGGCGGTACTTGCTGGCGGCCAACTTCCACAACAGTGCAGCAGTGCTGCCGAACTTTGTGATTCAGGTGGGGTGGGTGGGGTGGGGTGGATGGAAGTTTGTGTTGTGACTCGGGCACGTGATCATGTGTGTCAGTAGTGTCAACAGGATGCTAGGGCTGGCAGACCCTGTTGTAATACGAGCAGTAAGCTTTCAAGGTGCAGTGATTGGTTGCTGGAACTTCCTTGTGGCACATGGCCACATCATGCAGCTGGTACTGGTAGAGAAAGAGCCCTCAAAACTTGTGACAAGGCTACAGTTGCATAAAACAGTATGTACCTACTGCTGCTGCTGCTGCTGCTGCTGCTGTGTTCAGGTACTGCGGTTGTCCCTGCTGTTGCCCCCAGGTCAGCTGGCAGTCAGTGTGTATGAGAGCGGCAGCAGTGACACAAGCAGGTGTGTTAAACACATTAGTTACATCCATTTAGTGCATGCCATGATGACAGGGTAGGCTCACAAATTGTGTGCGGGGATAGTGGCAATGCAGGGCGGCAGCAGGGGGGCAGGGGGCAGTAGGGTGCAGGTTCATGAGGTGTACAATGCGTAGAGTGGAGAGGTAAGTGAGGTGCTGTTGGAGGCGCAGTAGCAACAACCAACATGTGAGGTCTCAGGCG